>CAJNOQ010000675.1:0-43602 GCA_905250885.1 Didymodactylos carnosus
ATAGCGTAAATATGGATGAGAACAACAATAAGTTCAGCTATAAAAGGCAGAAGAAAGCTGAGATAGGTTCACGTTTTAGAACGCCAGCTGAAAACTGTTTTACAAACGCTGCTTGCTGAAAGTTTATTTGAGACCACTTTGTCCACTTTGTGCTAAATTGCAAAGTGGTCAGTGCCACTTTAGGATTCAAAGCAAAGTGGTTCATTCCATTTTGATCACAAATCTCATTAGAAATACTGGTTCCAAGGAGCCAGGATCAATGTCAACTGACGCAGATAGTCTCTCCTTGGAGCTACTATTTGGAGCTAAAGCAAAAGAATGAAATTAAATCTAAAAAAGATATCACTGCTTTCCCGCTGGTGCAACAATTTAATGGGAATGAACTAAAATAAAAAACGCAACCAATAGGGTAAGTAATATCAGCCTTCTGTCAAATAAACGTAGGTTCTGCAGATCATAAAACGGGAGATTTTTGCTAAATAAAAGGTCTTGTAGAAATTCTTTAATACTAAAATATTTACAAATTTCGACAATTCTAAAAACCTTTTACTTATCATACTTCTCGCTGAAGTAATACAAACCAACCAGAAAAGGAGATAAGTTAGCCAGAAGCGTCTCGCCAAAATTTCTCGCTAAAGTATCTCAACCACATACGCGCGATGGTAGGTATTGGTCAGCTAGACCAATCATCAGCATTTCGAACTTGATTGGTCTAACTGGCATTTTCCGTTTTCCAGTTTTTACCTATACGCTAGGGCGTAAATGAAAGCGTTGTTTCCTTTTAGTCCCAAATAATTCTTAAGTGCTCGACTTAACTAAGTCCAGACTTAAGTCTTTGGTATGTGGACTGACGCTAAATTTCTCATCCTTTCTAGAACAGATCATGCACTTTGAATATGTGTTAAGTAAAATGAACTTGATGGGGTGAATCTATTCAATTAAATAAAGTTTTTAATTAGAAAAGTTTTGGGGTTTTTGTTTTTTCTGGAAAGTAGTAGTCTCCGAGATAAATCAATTTTGCGGAAATGGCGGCGCTACTGTGAACTGTAAAATGCATTTATTTTGAAAACTACTGCTTTCCAAAAAAACCAAAAACGCCACAAAGTTTCTAATTAAAATTAATGCGAAAGCATTTTTTAATTGTGCAACATTCCGTCAGTCTTCACACTACTTCGTTTTGTCACAGAACCAAGACTTAAGTCTCCGTTTTGTACACTACGTGTTAAGTTTATACACTTAAGCCTAGACTTAAGTCGAGCACTTAAGAATGTTTATAAAACACCCTCCAGAATCAATGCGAATTGACTCTGATAGTCTCTGCTCGGAGCTACTATTTGGGGCTAAAAGGAAAGAATGAAGTGGAAGGTATACTAGGCCTAACCTATGAGGTTTTATTATTGATTGAAACAGTGTTCGAATGCATGTAAACGACGAAATAACAGAAACGCGTTCAATCGATGCTTGAAACGCAATTTTTAGCTGTTTAGTCGATATACGAAACGCGTTTCAAGCGCCGATTGAACGCGTTTGGACACCATTTCAATCAGTAGAAAAATCTCATAGAAGTCACTAGAGTCAGTATGTGTTTACATTGATTATGGCAATTTAGGTCTAGCTGTTGGTCCTAGCATATCTTGACCATCTTTTTTCCGTTTTTTTCAAATTTCGACACCAGCCATTTTTGACAGGCGACTTCTGACTACGGTAGAGTGAATTCATTGTATGCATCTTGACTTGGGCATTCAAGTGTCTGAACACGTGAACATCAAGCACCAGGTTTACGATTATTTTTAGGTGTGTTTGTAGAGGGTGAGGACGATTCTTGGCAGAAATCGGCTCATATTTGAAGGGCAAACTATCTCTTTTTGCCAGATGTACTGTATATTCTTACTCAATATTAGAGAGTTTCGCCATTAAAACTGAATGATACAGATACTTTGATTTTTTTTTTGATGAAAAAGTGACATCCGAACGTATTCTGCATTTTGTCACTTTGTATTGACGTATTGATGAGATGGTTTTAGGTAAATGTATTTGTCTTTATTATTTTTTATTCTGTTACAAAATAATTAGAAACTTATAAATATTTTTTATTAATCTACAGATTAAAAATACTAGAAAACTGGAAATAAATATTTTTCTTGAGAGCAACCTCAAATAAAACTATACAGTTTGTCTTTCGATAAGTAAGTGCTTAGCATTCAATATGAGCAGCTAAAGGTTATTTTTAACTCTACCGCACGATTTTTCTGCAGTTTGCTTGTACTGGAGCTCATAGCTCTACAATGTAATATCATTGAGTGATTCCTCAATTTTTACTAGAAAAGGCATTTCTAGACAACTATTAGATTTAGTTTTCGATGATGTAGATTCAAATTGAATTTTTTTTCTATTTGTTCGTTTCTTGATATATACAGTAAAACCTCTTATTATGATTATTTTTTGAACTTACAGAGCATTTTTGTCTGAAATTAAAAATGGTCTGTTGTTTTTGATAAGTGATGCTATAAAACAAATTTTCAGAGAGTAGGAAGACATATATGTGGCACAGAACAGGAACTTATGTAATCAAATAAAGTAATGAAATAGAAAAAAAATGAAGTTATAAAGAAAACAATTAGCATTTGTGTAAAATGAAGACCTGTTTATATTGGTTACTTTTGCATAGATCCAAATGGTGGTCATTTGAAAGAGGTTCTACTATATCACTATTTGTTTTATTTTTTATCGTGTGTTTTTTTCCTGCTTTTGTTACAAAGAACATCTGTTAACATAATTAAAACAAACTTGACAAAAACTTCTTTCATTTGTATAATATTATTTTATCACTATTCTGTTGGTTATGTATGTATAGATCTAAAGTTGATTCAATATGAATATTTTGAAAAGTTGTTAAAATAATCAGAATAACAAGTGTACCGAAAAAAATATATGAAAAATTTTGTACGTATGTTTGTTTTTATTTATAAGTTTTAATTTTAAGAAATATTGAACGAAGAATAAGTTTTAGTTATTGTATGAATATGGATGATAAATCAAACAATAGATTTCTTTTTTCAATATGTTCAGTTGGTTTTATTAAAAGTACAAAATACATTGCAAGTATTTATTATGTTTCTCTCGTTAGTGTGAGCATTTGTTCAACGATTTATATTCACCCTATGGATATTTTTTTTCCGTTCTGACAGGTTCGAAAAGCATGGTTATGATTAATTCTTTTTGTGTTTCGTTGATGTTATTATTAAACTCATTCAGGTGATGTTTAACAGAGTAGAAAAAAAATACAGGTAGCAACAGATAGAAATAACCTATTTTTTAGTTACTAGCGTCTTGAGTCTTTTTTCTGTTGGATATTGAAAATGTGTCTGCCTTTAATCTACACTATAATATCCGCATGTTTTTTTATTGTCTTTTCTTCTTCACACACACACACATACACAAGTGTAACGCGAATCTTTTATATTTTGTCTTGAAATTGTGGTGTATAATTTTGCTTCATTTGTCGAACATATCAAACTATTCTACAAAACATATAATTTCTCTATCTTTTCATTCACTTAAGAGAAAATTATTCGTTTAGAAGAGAATAATTTTATTTTAAAATCTTTTTTCTCTAAACGACTCTCTGATGTTTTTGTTTCGAAGTTTAAGTATTTGATAATTTATCTCACATTTGTTTGTTTGTCTGTTTCTGTGTATATGAACTGAATCTAAATGAACTGTGAATATCATATCGTTGTGTACTATTGCTTTAACAAATGAGATACAGAGAAAGGCATGTGTAAATTTCTTGAAGGATCTATCTGATGAAAGAGCTAGTTGATGTTTGAAATACTGTACTGTATATCCTTACCTAAACAAATATGAATCTATTACTGATAGATAGAAGAATGTTGGTATCTCTGTTACTGGAACTCTCAATGGAACTACATTGTTGCACTAGCCCATTTTTGCAAACTGTGCTTATAACTTTATGATTTAAAAATTTTCATTAACTAGAAGTTTTTAGGATCAATTAACGATTTTCACAAGTGATTTCGAATGTTTTCTAGTATACATATATAAAGTGGTTCTGCATCATATAAACATGCAAATAAATACTTGATTATCAATCAGTACTAAATAAAGAAGAAAATACTTCCGCTATTGTTTTTGAACGTTACTCTATAATAATTGTTTGTAATTCTTCATTAAAATAGTTTTGTTTCTGTTTCAGATTTAGAGTCAACGATGGTATTGTCTATCAATTTTTTATAATTTCATGATGTCACTCATGCCAATTTTCTTGTCTGTTATCTTAATTTTTATACATTTTCTTATTAAATCATGTCACACTAAGACTTCCAACCTTGAAGGTTTTGATTTTCTTCAAACTTTGAACGACATTGAACCACGATGTACATTAAAACAATTTATTACAAATGAAGAACTTCAGTCACTTGAAAAAAGTCTTAAGAGATATTGTAAAGATGGTAAGTATTATACCGATTGAGATGAGTAGGAATCAAAGTTTTGACTCAAAAATATCCTCTAACATGAAACAGGTAGTAGAATAGTTTGAAATTGTTTGAGAAATCTCAATAAAAAGTTTAATTTTTTCTACCCGTTTACACGTGCAAAAAAAAAAAACTATTTTCTAAAGAAGCTCTTGTCTTCACTATGTAAATCGTCTAAAGCAAAGTTTCAGAATCAACGATTTTTTTGCTTTTAAAACGGTATATACTTTCTGCTTATTTGTAGGTACTCAGGAGCAAATACTTTTGTGTCAAATGCTATTAAGTGAAATAAAATTAGCATGTCAAAATCAAATTGAAGGCATTAAAACAAACATAATCACACGGAAAAAAATATGCGATGGCAATAATGTTCAAAAAATAAATGAGTTGATAATTAATCAATTAAATTTAAAAGATGAACAATCAGATTCATTATGTCAGAAAGTGTGTATGGACGAAACATATATATTATGTCGATTCTTTTACCGATTGGGAGAATCTATATTGGAAGTAAGCGATCAAGAAGTACAGCAATCAGACAGTAACGGTAAGTAACAAATGGATTGCACGCTTATATAAAAAGTTTTCATACATCTTCAATCGATTTGTATGTAATGATAACTGTTTCATATTTCTGTAAAGTACTTACAATAGAGAAATCTTACAAGACATTTATGATACAAATAAGAAGAGATTTTGACATTTTTTTGTTTTCTTTATTTACAGGAAATGCTACTGTTAATCAACAAAAACAAAATCCTGTGCCGTCATCTGATATAGCTAATAAATCTTCGATAATGAATCCAGTCATTGATGTGAAAGACAAGGCACTGGAAGCTGCTAACACGAAAGATAGAGTAATAAAGGGTCGTAAAAGTAATAGAGATAAATCTCAACAAGTGGGAGCAAATCTGAGAGATCGGGGGACGAATTTTGCCGATGATGTGAAAATTAAAGGAAGCAATCTCAAAGATAAATCAGAAAATGAAGTTCATGATGCTAAAAATGCACCGATACATGAATCAAATAAAGACAAAGCATCAAATATAACTGGTAGCAGAGAAGAAGGGGCATTGGCTTTAGCAAACAATATCAAGGAAAAAGCAGTACTTGTTGGAAATGAGGTCAAGGACAAAGCTTCGAATTTGGTCGACGGTAAGATTGTTTATCTAATAAATTATTGTTTGGTAGCGAAAATATCGTTATCATTATTATTATCCATTTACTTTTGACGTAAGAAGAAGCGACAATTTCTGAATATTCTAGATGTTAAAGGCAAAGCGATAGATTTGGCCAAAAATGTGAAAGACAAGGGATTAGGTTTGGCCAACGGTTAGTTGATAGTTTGATTCATTCTGGAATAGTTAAAACGTTGTAATTAATAATGATTTTTCATCCGTTGTTATGTAGACTAATTCGCAATAGCTTTCATTTTTTAGATGTTAAAGAAAAAGCAGGTGACATAGGGGAGAAAGTAGCTAACGCTGCTGCAGCGTTGGAAGAAACAGTACCAGAAAAAGTGAAAAAATTAGGTATGTTATCGGTATATTATTTTTCATTACTCTACGTGAAAAAGATTAGAACTTTATGCGATCTGTATATCTTTAATTTCTGATCACAGATGATAAAAGTCTATGTATGATTATTAAAACAATCAGTAGAACAATGATATCAAATTATTTCGTTCACTACGATACAGAAACTATTTTTTCAACTTCTTTTACTAGAAAATATCAATTTTTTCTTACAACCTTTTCACACGAGATTCAACTATGTAACTCTTCGGTGAAATTAACTGAAACATTTAAGTACACATGTTTTATTATTTTTTTTGTATATATAATTGTCAACGGGGAATATGTTTTGATAATTTAGATTCTACATCACCTAGTACCACGACAAATGCTGACGGTGGTGGTGCAGCTGCTGTTCTTAACGATTCTCAAGCAGTAATGAAAAAACATAATTTTACTAAAGGTCAATTAGATGATTCTGTAAACGATTTAAAAAATAATCATGAAAACGTACCGATACAACCATTCAATGCAGGTGGTTCAACAACAACAATAGCATCAAATAATAACATTGCTAATTCGCTCGTTTTACAACCATCTAATAATCAACAAAGAGAAGGCGGAAATGGTGATACTTTACAAATAGCTGCACCAAAAGCCAAATCTTTATCTGCTCTAGCTTCCTTCAATTCTGCTATAGACACTGGTGATGCGATTTTGAAAGTACTGCCTGCTTCATTAGATCGAGGTACTAATCAACAAAATCGCCAAAATAAAGCGTCAGACGAGAATGACAGCGTCAACGGCAAAGCATCAGAGTTAACCAGCAGTGTTAAAGCCAAAGTAGTTGACATAGCACAGAAAGCAACAGAAATAGGTGTTAGTTTGAAAGACTCAGTTGTTGGAGTTAACAATGTAGTCAGATTAAATACAATAACAAGCACAACAGAAGGTCCTGTTATTAACGATAATCAGGAGGAGGAGGACGACAGTAGTAAGTACATATCGTTCTTCATAAGTAACTTCTTGATTTGTCATAGTCCATAAAAAGTGGTTGAGATACCTGTGTAAAGATTTTATATGTTTCAAACGCGTTTAACGTTCGTTGCTGACAGATGCGTCTGAACACGTCCAGAATGAAACATCTGAACTCATCTGAACCTGTCTGTAACTAGATGCGTACCGATGTTTCATTCTGAACGCGTTTAGACACATTTTTTCCAACGCAAATATTCACACGAAATGTTTTTAAAAGAAAACAAAAAACTGCTATTTCTTAGAATAGACTACAGAAAGTATTCTGAATTAATGGCACACTCTATATACAGAACAAATTTTTACGATATCTCAAGCACGAGTGCAGGATTACGTTTTTTTTATTTAATAACACGTTTTTAAACCATAAAAAGAGATATTAGCGTTCGAACTAGAAATAATCAAGAAGACAAGAATGTGTTTTGCAGGTTGTTTTGGATTGGATAATTACTGTCTACGAGCATGGTTTCATTCAAATCTATCATTTTTAGGCAACAATACCGATAAACTCGAGGAGTCACTAATTATTGCTTCTGACTAATCTCATCTTGCATCATTAGTAGTATTTTAACTCGGAATAGGCTTACCAGTCGACTTCTAATGCTTTTATTGCTAACTTTTCTATATACAAATACTATGGAACTTGTTTAAATCTACTTTAAGATAATAAACAAGAACAAAATATAGTCAAAACACAGAATGAACAAGCTCAACAAATGGATGGAAAACCAATAGATACACAAAAAGAAAAAGAAAATCAAGATGACCATGATCAAGATGATCATGCTGACAATATCGATGATGAAACTAAGTTAAAAGAACAAATTGATCAACAGAGAGAGCCGAATGGCAAAAATTTAGAAGAAGGAAATGAAGATCACGGTAAATGTAGACTATTTCTCATTTATGATAGAGATATAAATATTTTTGTTTTTTCTACATTATAGAACGAGGAGATCCTGATGATCAACCACCCGGAAGAGAAGGAGGAATGGGTAGAAAAAAATTTGAATATATTACTTTTTTAAAATTTTCAAGGATGATTTTAAAATTTAAAAGTGGTGTCTTGATTTTTATGACAAAAAAACTTCGATTGAAGAATATATTATTTAGATCTAACATTTTTGTTTTCTTTTTAATGAAGAGAGACGTTCATACAACGTTGCATAAATACATTATTTTTAGTACTAGAGAAAAATATTTCATTTACTTTTTCGCATATCAAAAATTGAGAAAAAAAAGAATATTTGCCTCCTCTTCACTGATCTAATTTTTGTCTTCAAATTACTTTTGTAGTCGAGGAACCTCCACCCGAGAAAGATGATCGAATTTTAAAGGCTGATGCTGCTGCAGAGAAAGATGCAGAAAACGATGCAGAGGAAAACAGAGCCAATTTAGAGTATAACGATAATGTTGATAAAGTGCCTGAGAATGAGCCGGAGAAAAAAGGTGCAGAAAATAATGCAATTAATAAAAAGTCCAATGATGACAGTGCAATCGGCCAGGCAGAAGAAGAAGACAACGAAGGTAGATCTTTTTTATCTATACCTATCTAATAGCTAGCATTTATAAATTCTATTCTTGCTTTTAATAAAGTACGATAAGCTGCTTTTAACTATGCATTAGAATACTTGAAACTAAAAGCATGAGTTATTCGTGCATAGTATCATTGTATATTCAGCTGAATTTTTTATGCTTTTGTGTTTTTGTTAACATGGAAAATATGTATCTGTTATTTGGAGAAAACGGAACAATAACACTGCTTTTTACTATTTGAAATAATCTGGCTCTATTTTGCTGTATTGAAGAATGACGAATACATGTGTCTTGTTATTTGATATAAACTATTTTTACTAAATATGATGTGTTTACTATTTTTAGCTGAGAAAAAATTAAAACAAGAAGAAAAAGAGGTTGCTGCGAAAAAGAAAAAGAAAAAAGATGGTGTGTATTTTGATTATTTGCTATAAAATTAAGTTATTTATATTGTTTTCTCTACTGTTTAGATTCAATACAACGAATTGCTCCTGGAAGAGCTCAACCTCAACCAGGTAAGAAGATCATATACTAACGACCAGCACTAGCACTAAAAATTGACAATGGAAAAGGTTCTCTTTTCACATAATCTCTTAGCATACACCATTTGTTTGACGTACTAGAAACTCATACTGTTTTTTGACTCTTTCAGAGCGTGAGTTAGTCAACGAACGTCAAAGTAAGTGTTTGTTTTGTTATGTGTTTGAAGATAAAAGCGATTTAGATTTTTTACTTACACATATGCAATAGACGACTTTTTCTTCATTGAAATTGAGGTTGTTTGTTTTACCAGCATTAATCGAAAGGAATTTGAAGGAATTATTTACTAAAAGTTGTCACAATGCAAATTAATGCGTAAAATATGAATACCATATTTAATTTGTAATAATAATTATTTCCTTAAAATTTTTCTGATTTGAAATAGTAATTTACTAGTAGGTTAAAGACTAATAATAAGTGTATCAACATTCTAGCGAATGAAACGGAACGTTATATTTTTTTCAAAAAAAAACAACACAAAGTGTATCGTGTACACTTAAGCTTTTATTTAACAAAAGTTCTGTTAAAAAACACAGTATAAATCTTAAATTTATCAGTATTACACAGTCATTTTTTTCTGATTTAATGTGCGAATCGACAATAACGGTTTCTGACGTTCTGTTTTGTTTGGTGCAGTTTTTAGAAAAAATTCATAGTAACAAAGTTTTTTATTTATCACACTGCATTGACAGTCGTCTTTATCAAAACAGATACACGTTGTATAAAAGAAACGTGTAATCATGCACCTTTCTCTGAAAGGTGACATTTAAGTACAAATATTGTTAGAAGAAATTTGTGATTTGAGAAATTTTGTGAAAAGATATTTCTATTTGTAAATCTGTTATTACATCTCAACAAAGGATGTATATAAAGTTTATACAATGTTGTTTCTATTTGTGAATGTTTTTATCTGTGAGGGAAAATAACTTTGGAAAAAAAGTCCCGCGAACCGGATTTGAACCAGTGACCTAAGGATTACATTTGCTATTACATCTACAGTCCTCCGCTCTGCCAACTGAGCTATCGCGGGATATCTACCAGTATTTTTCTTCAAGTATATATACCAGATAGTATTTGATGAACCGTTTAGTAATTTCTAGATGAAAAAAGAGTGATTAAATGGTATATAAAATTAAATGTTTGTTAGATCTATTTTTATGTTTGAGAAAAATAAATATTTATACATATTCTACATTTTAGAACCGAAATCTATTGAACTTGAGTCAGCATTTAAACTACAAAAAGGCGAGAGACACTGGCTTGAAGGTAGTTCGTGTAAATAATCTACGGTGTTGGTTTTGGCTCTTATAACATAACAGATAGCCCTGTGTTTTTCCACTTGATTATTCGAGTACGAACTCATGTGAGTATATTTTTCTAGGTGAAAGCGCTGGAACAAAAAGTGTTTCCCCTCTGTCGGATCCTTTGGGTTATTTATCAAACGTTGTACATAAGAAAAAGAGTAAGAATATTAGAAGAGGTTAAAGTCAATGACATATTAACCTATAGATACGCGTTTTATTCAGCTTCTATATGATATTTTTTACAGTCATGCAGTTGTGGAGCGGAGCTATCTGAAGTAATACTACTACATGTGCTATGCAATATTTTGCATAGAATAGCACCTAATATGCCACTTGGCTGTGTGTGTGTAATCTTAACAAAACTATTTTAATGGTACGGTTAAAACTAATTAATTGTAATGGGAAAAGTTGACTTTTGATAGAAAATAGTTAAAAATATGTAAATTGAATGAGCAAAACTCCATTAGAATGCATAATATTTTTTTTCAAAATTTTCTTTTAGAAAGTATTAAATAGATAAACTACTCAAATCTGACATACATAAAAACATTATGGTGTTCATAATTTGCGTTTAACACTTCTATAACTGATGATAATAAGTGATACGTCTGTTAACTTAAGTTTTTTAGAAAATTCTATTTTACCTTGGTATTTTCTTTTTTTAATTCAGAACTTCATCAAAGGAAATCTGACGATGGTGAAAGTGATTGGCCTGACAATTTTATTACATATTTTTTAACATTTACACTCGTCGTTATTATCGTTTATGTAGCATTACACCATAAAAATAAAGTAAGAACATGATTTTCTTTTTTCCATTTAATTTCTAATTTTATTAGTACCATCTGGGATAGTTTCAGTTTTAACTAAATATGTATGTACCATTTGTTCGTGTCCAATAGTTAGAATCATAGAAAATGTTGACACGTTTACCTCTTGCTTATCGCCTGTTCTTAAATTGAATAATCGATCATCGATTATTTCAAACTTATCTGCAATTGTTAAGACTTTCAAAAGTATTTCCCAATAGTATCGTCAGAAAGAAAGCGATTCGATAGGGATATCAATTACTGAAAAAACAGGTAAATTTTATCTGTAATAGTTATCCAAATTGTTCTCATCTCTTCTCAAAGAGTTTAGAAACGGCATATTCCTTCCCATTTCTTTTCTGTTCAGCACTACTCAAAATATTTGTATAAACAAGTGGCAAACGTGTCATCCACCACAAAACTGAAATAATCGTAAGTTGCGTGTACATTTATTTTGATAGTTGTTAACCCATTCTATAAAAAATTATGCGATATTTTGTTCGATTATCTCTACTATCCTTGTATCAAGCTACAACGATGTAAGATAGCCTTTAGATTTGTTGCTTTGTTATAATTTTTCTATCTAACTTGATTGATATTGAGTCCCACAATATTCACAGGTGGGCAAGTCCCACTGAGACTGAGGACTCAGTCTCAGTGGGACTTGCAATAACTAATAAGCTTTTTTAACCGCACTGTAATTGGACTGAGACTTGCTTGATTGGGACTGATTTTTCAGATCAGTCATTCAACTTTTGGATTTTAGTGTAGAGAAAAAGCTTTGATATAAGCATTTAAACTAACAGAGTCATTTTTGTAAAAAGATATAAGACAAAACATGTAATCATAGGAGAGAATGGGAAAAAATTTCTGGATTGGACTGACCTCGGACTGATGTTTATAGGACTAAAAAACAGAGGACTTGCCCATCTCTACTCGAAAGCGTACAAGATTTCATTTATTTTAAAATTTATTACGTAAATAAATGTTTGTGAGTTAAACAAATCCAAAAGAGAGAGAATTCTTACTTAAGTCTATAGCTAAATGATCAATGTCTATTTTATTATATCAGCAACAAACTAAACTAACATAATAGTCCGTGTTTTGAATGCAGAATATGCTTAATGTAGTAAAAAGGTAATTAATCGAGTTGCCGATAGAAAACAGCTAAGATTATTATCATCGGCTCAAATTAATGATTTAGTTATATATACATAAAGGAATAAACATCTTTTGACCTTCTTTTTTCGAAAACTGAACTTTATTAAAATACGGTAATAATTTTTTTCTTATATTGAAGGTATTGGCTCTGCTGGTGGAAGGTTGTTCGCGCCGTGGACTAAATGGTCGTTATCATTTTGGTGCACGAGGAGGACGATACACACGACTATCACAATCTTCTTGATATGAACAAAAAGGCGTCCATTTCCTCTTTTTTATTCTCAACGAATGTTATTGTTTATTTGTTTTGCTTTTTATTCTTTCCGTATACAACGATCGATCACAATAAAAATTTGTTATTTTATTTTTTCATCTCATAGTTAATGGGTTATTTGGTCCAAAGTCGAAGTGCTGGTACGTGGACGAAAAGATTAATCATCGAATTATTTATCACAAAGAAATTATGAAAAAATAAACGAAAGTTAACATGAGTTCCCATTCATGGAATAGTGAATCGATCACTATTAAAGGATGGGGTTGCTTTGTTATTTTTTGTTATTTGTTATTGTTTTTATACATTTATCTTGAGCGATCTAAATTTTTTGTACCTAAGCCGTTATTAGACAGTAGATTTCGTTTTCTATTACTGTTAACGAAGGGTCCCGGTTTTTTTAGTATTCGTTGGCGTATTAATACCATTTCATATACGTATCAGAAGGCATATAGTATGCAAAGCAGACAAGAAGTCAAATCATTCTTTTATGATCAAATTGTATTATCACACGTTTTTACATACATATCGAAAAAATCTCATACCTCCATACTTTTTATAATGGATTCTCATCACACATAAAAAAAGCTCTATATTTATGTCAATTTTTATTCTTTGTGATTTTTGTTGAATACTATTTTCGTAACATGCTACTATATGAGATAATTCTTATAAATAGTATAATATGGTTAGTTCTAGCACAGCATTAAATATTTGGATTTGTTTTCCTGAGAAAAAAATTGCTCGTTGATATTTCTTTTTACGTACACGATTATACCTCATATATAAGTCATCTTTTTCTCTTAGTGGTTGTTTATTTTGTCAATGTATATCTAAGTCTTTATCATTTACGACAATCTTCAGTCTAATCTTATGATTGTCTTTCTTTTCTCATGTCAATATAATAAATCTGTGATGTGTATTGTAAATTTATAATTGAACAAGTTACGTTTTTTAGTTTCTTTTTCAAGTCAATAATTGTTTTTTGTTTTTTTTTGAAATTGCGTGTTTATTCTTCTCTTTGTTTTTGTTTTAGTCTTCCATTTTGTTTTCTTTTTCCATTTTTATTTGTAACATTTATCTACGTTGCACATGTGAGTTATTACACTGGAAATACGATCAGGAAAGAGATGAGACTGAATAAATAAATAAATCTATTGCCTTTATGTCTGACTACTAGATGTTCGTTTGAGTTTTAAAAATAGAAAGATTCTCATTGTCTACCATTTGAACTTTATCCATGTAGAATCATTTTAAACCTTCATATTCAACTTTTTTCTGAGAGAAAAACATTTTATATATGAATACAGTTTTGGAATGTTTTTGTAGCGTTGATACTGGAAGGTTGTTCGGCACGATTTTAATTTTTTTTCAAATACTCATTTCTTTACTAAAATTACGCAATGAATCGGCTCTATTGACTTTTATTTAGAGCACTAACGTCATAATCAATTGTTCAAGAGACAATTTTTAATAGTTCGACGTAGGTCGGTTCATGAACCCTGTCAAAACTTTAACTTTTCTCAATTGCTAATTTTGTTAGACATGCCATAGATATGAAAACGTTAAAATATACGCTCTAACAATCTCTCGTCCATAGTCTAGAACCAAAAGAAGTTTTCGATATGAACTCACCTAAAGAGTGATGAAAAAATATTGTTGAACTACATATTAGCACTATTAAAATTTTTTAAATACACGTTGATCTGAAATTAATATGTGAATTTTTTATTTCAAATGCAGATATTTACGACACAATTAAGTATAGAACTCGATTCAGTCAAGGCTGTGCTAGCAAAAACTACTTAGGGCATACCAAAAGTAACGAGATTTTGAGCTAGTATTTGAGTATTTGAGCTAGTAGACATGATTATTCATGCACAATAAATTTGTTTCAAGACATTTGCTGAAAGTTTTTTTCGAATTATCTTTGATTAATAAACTCAGTATTTTTGTTACAGCACTGCATACAACGATTAAGAACTATTTTGATCTGTTAATTTTCTTGGACATGGCCGCTTAAAGAAATATAGCGAATACATAAAGGGGTAGTAGATCACAAGTTCTAGATTTGACACACACAACCAGACTTCAGTTCTTCAAATTAGAAGGACTGCAAGAGAGAATCTCTACCGACTACAGTTTGACGCAACAATGTTTCATGCCTTTTCTCAAACTAACTAGCCAAATACTCTTAAACAATAGACAGATACGAGAAGAGAGCAAATATCTAACCACCAATATTATATCAAAAATTCCCTAAAACTACTTATCAAGGGAGTGAAGCAGCAAAGATCATCAGATAATGTTTCGAACATCAAAAGTCATTATGACAACGTTCCATCGTATATTCACAAATAGGGGTGTTAGCTGATTACTTTATCGGCGGCGGCGCAAAACTAAAAAAGAATTTTTCACCTTTGGCGGCAGCGGTGTAAAAATTTTACAAAAAGGAATAATTTTCAATAAATTTCCTTCAAAGAAGTTTTGAAAAAGTTTTGGATCAGCGACAGCGGCGAAAGGTTCAAAAACAAATTCAGTCTACGGCGGCGACGGCGTAAAATTTCAAAAAAAATTTTCGGCGGCGACAGCGACGCGGCTAACACCTGTATTCATAAAGTTGTTTTTAGTATCTCGCATCAAAACGTATCTAAATATTTTATATTCTACGGGTTCAATACTACATGGTTTTCAAGTGTTTTATCTAATTCATAAGCTTATTAATAAATCAATCACTGCACTGAGTGCTATAACAAAATTGATGAATTTTTCAATCAAAGATGATTCGAAAAAAACTTTCAGCAAATGTCTTGAAACAAATTTATTGTGCGTGGGTAATCATATCTACTAGCTCAAATACTTGCTGAAGTGAAAACTGAATTATTTCTAGTTCGTGGGGTTTTACCTGTAAATCGCGTTACTTTTGGTATACCCTAAGTATCAAAACACTCGTAGACAAATGTAAAAAGAAACGAATAAAATAGACTTTTACTGGTTTTAACTTAGTTTCGGTTGTGATCAGATATTATTGTTGTCATTATGTAGTCTTATCCAAAGTATAGAACAGGTTTGTAATCAGTAATTAATTAACGATTGTTCTCCATTATCCAAAAGTTTTATGCAATGAAGTGATGTACCTCTATCTTAAAATTACAATGAGTTTAAACAAGAGATCTATTTTACTCAAATGAAGGATTATATACAACAAAGAATGAAAATCATAAATCAACTTTTGATGGTGACGAGCCGTGTAAAACTTTTATGATGATACAGATTAGAAGTGTTTTTGCTAATCAATCTAATATTTACAGTATTATTTTAATCAAAAAGAAAGCTTTTCCCTGTGAATAAACATGTCAATAGTGCATCGCTATTGTCTGAAACAGTTTTCATTCGCGATCTATCTACGCTATTTCAATTTTGACACAAATGAAGAGAAATAGAAATGTGACTAGAGACCAACTATCCTTCAGGAAGATTGGAAAGTTGACTGAGTGAAACGGTAAACAGACGAAATTAGAAGATCTAGAAACTCATATATCTATGTACCTTCTACGGCATATTATTCACATTGACATAACAGCTGATTCATTATCGTGTCTACTATAGCTTTTATCATATCAAGCACTGTTGCATATATTCACTATGAAAGATATCACGTGACAATTAATTATACAGAAAACGGCAAAGTTCTTCAAAAAGATATGCCCATATTCTAGGACTAATTATAGCTGAGCTAATAAAAGTATACATAGAAAACTTAACCTCAGATGTGTCATCTACAACCATTTTTGATCTGACTAATTTTTTCCCGACTCTCTACGATCAGTTATAACCTGGAATCTAACTCGAGCAAGAAAAACGGTATGGAAAGAAAGAAAGGAAGAAGAATTTTGCTAGGCAACGCTCGGAGTGAAAAGCAATAAGTCTCTTGAGTTTCACTCAGTCGATTTAATAAGTAAGATCAACATGTACAGTTGATCATAGTCTTATTCTATGTGATTATTGTTCTTGTTAGTGTAGACTTCAACTACTTTATTTCAAAGTATATAAATAAGTACAGCGTATTGTTCTGGGGTCGTATTACGAAAAAACTTAAGTCATCAACTTAAGTCGTGATTTAAGTCTAAGTTTAAGATCGGCTTAAGCCTAGGGACTTAAACCGTATTACGAAAAGACTTCAGTTGGTGATTTGATTACTTTTTAAAAGTCGTTGGCAACACTGATACATTTGAGATAAAAGCCTGCAAAATAACGAAATATTTATTCTTTAAACCTTAAAAAGTCGTTTTCGTCGAATCGTATCGTTAAATGCCTGAACTATTCGAAAAATGCGTCAACGACGTGAGTTTTCCACCTTAACTTTAAGACTACATTTCCAATGGCTTAAGTTACCCTTTGACTTAAGTTTTTTATAATACGGTAAAACTCAAGTCCAAAGACTTAAGCTAGTGACAGAGACTTATGTCCTGACTTAAGCCCAAACTTTGACTTAAGTTTTTTTGTAATAGTCCTCTCCGTAAGCCCCCTGATTTTCAGCATTAAACAAACACACATTA
The DNA here is from genome assembly GCA_905250885.1 of Didymodactylos carnosus. NCBI lineage: Eukaryota > Metazoa > Rotifera > Eurotatoria > Philodinida > Philodinidae > Didymodactylos > Didymodactylos carnosus. Next base: position 17,226 of record CAJNOQ010000675.1, read on the forward strand.
ACCGTATGATCGCTGTCACATATTTGCGGCATTTTTAAAATTTATTTTTGCATCAGTCACATTTCCATTTTGAGAGACTAGTTTTATATATTATGTATTATCTCTGCTTTAGTTCGAGAAACTCGTATTCTATTATCAGTGTGTTGAGTTGATTCATTATATCCAGTGCATGAAATAATAACAACAAAGTCAGAACAAACTACTGCTAGAAAAATTTTTTATTTCTATATCTGAACGATATTTAGAGTATACAAAAGAATAAATTTTTACTACAACTGTATTAAAAAATATCTGTATGTACAATAACCATTAATGAAAAGAATAATATTAAATCTGATATTAGACTCAAAAAGTTATATCAAATTGATTTTAATTCTAGAAAAGTTCTATTTATATCCAATTGATTTTCTTTTTACATTCCATCGATCGTTTTTCTATAATTGTTCTATAATAATTTTCAATATTATATCTAATTTTATTATATGCACCCCAAACATCACCTAGATAAGCCGATCGTGTCGGATCAAGTCCAGTTTTTGTAGCTGATTTTCCGTTTCGACTAATCGAATTATATATGCCTTGAGGATCATTAAGAACTGCTTCCCAATCGTACCATGTTGCATTGTTCACCACTTTCCATTGTTGAGTAACAAAATCTCGAACATAAAATCCGATATCACGTGGATTACGTACAATGAAACGTGGAGGTGAATTAGATTGAAATCCTAGAGTATAATGTCTCAATACTTCTTCTAATGCACACATACACCAACGTGATTCACGTTGCATTGTATTTTTCGCAGAAGATGGTATATTTATTTTGGATTTTGAATCAAATTGGACGCTCATAATAACAGTTACAAGTAAAAGAAAGAATAGTTGATAATTAAAACAAATCATCATTTGTTATTGTATTTATCCAAAACGCATTTTAAAAATTAATATTTGATACGTAAAAATTAAATATATCACTCGTCTAATAACTATCTACAAGTTGAATACGTACATCCATGAAACTTAAGACTGTAGTAGAGAATTGACCATCTTGTTCGAATATTAGTGTAACATGTGTATTAACATTTACTTAGATCACTGCTGTTCATACAGTTTCCTTTGATTAATCATGACTTACTGAAATTTAGTTGTTATAAAACAAAAAAAAATATTGTTCGTTCTAGTTAATAATGAAATAAAACGTTTAGCAAATTTTATTTTATTTTTTTCTCAAGTATAAAACATTGCGTCGATTTCCACTTGACTGAACTCCATAATACAAAGTAGCCGAATGTATGTGTTATAAAATGAAATGCAGCTTTTTACTTTCAATTTTATTTTCATATACTTACGTCCGCTAATCGACAGTCACTACAGTTATTATGCAACAGATATACATTTATATATATATACAAAGATATTTTGAAGAGCGCATATGATGTAAGAAGTGAGAAACATTCAATCAAGCTAGAAAATGCAAGTCAAATGAATTGAGTTTTTATGTATAAATGAGCTATAATTCGTTTTGTTTTTATTCAGATTCTATAGATGGCCTTTCATGAATCTGTTACGAAGGTTTTCTTTGAAACAACGACAACATACATCATAGTTGATGAAGTGATAAACTAAAATAGACTTACCTATATTCAATCTTTCTGTGATTTAACAAAGATATTTTTAAAAATATTATAAAAATCGGTTTTTTATTAATAAATTTAAACAAATAATGTTACCAGATAAATAAAATTATTTTTGTCCTTTACGTCCCATAACTGATGACGTAAAGCAACCTTGAAACTCCTGTATCTTTATCTAGATCGATACAACTTACACTGGGAAATAATCTGTTTTTTAATCTGATGCATCGTCACCTTGCTATAGTGATTCTATGATATCCATTATCCATCCCAGTGGACATTGGGTCCTAAAGGGTTACTAAAATAATAGTAAACTGTTGTACGGTTTTACTAGAATACTCTAGACTACTGATGTGTCAGAAAAAAGAGAAGATTTTTAATTAAATATGTTAATTTAAAAGCTAACATTTGCTTTATATTACATGGTTTTCCGTAACAGACGTATTCTTCTGCGTATTCTCATGCTTAAAATTTGTTTAATTAGTAGTATCGCATAACGGCAAAAAGTTTGCCGCAAGACGGAGATATTCCCGACTTCGCTCCGCACAGTGGACACTTTTGGCTAGAGCAGGCAGACATGTAACTTTGGCGCTCTGAAACGGGTTTTCCTCAGAAGTGATTGTGTATCACTCCGAAAATCACCTTGAAGAAAATAAAGAATTTTTTGAAAAAAATAGTTTTTGACGAAAAGCACCTGAGGGGGACGAACCCTTGCCTATATTTTTTCGAGAAAATTCTTTTGTTAATGTGCCATACATCATCCGACGCAGTTTCATGCGCTAATTCCAAATATGTCATTGGTTTTGAATAGAAATGCTTTGGAGTCCGAAAAGGAGGTATTTGACTGGAAAATCAAGGTTTTTGAAAAGCCTATAAGTCAGTCTAAGATCATTTAGGCTAATTTATGCTACTCGTACAGATGTATTGTGAGTAAAAGAACATTCTGGTAAAGGTTCAGTGGATTTGGAGTTTAGGCAAATTTAGGTATCTCATTATATCGAGCACATGTCTTTGGAAACACTTCGCCTACAAGGAAAATTATTTTTTTCTGACCAACAAACGGCCGAAAAAATTTTTTTTTAATAAATCGATAGAGTGAAAAGTCTAGTTTTAGCCTATGTATACGCTTTGTAAGAAGTTTCCATTTTCGATAATAAGACTCTTTATTGCTTAGTAGCTAGGTTTTTCGATGAATTTTTTTCGCTATATGTTTTCCGGCTAACTATGATAAGAAGAACCAAAATTTTTATGTCATTAAATAGCCTGTAGTTTGAAGTATATGTAACACTATTTGAATCGTCAAAAAGTGCACTTTCAACTTTACCTAATGTCCGCCTGAAAGTGTGCTCCGGTATACTCTCATGGAGTTACACATCCTTTTTCTGAAGTCATCTTCCACAGAACAGACATGTATTCTCTTTCCTGTCAATTGTTCCCATAGATACTCATCTGTTATAACAAATAAGAGTCCAGAAAAGAATAATGTATAACTCCATGAGGAGGAGAAGTTGGGCTAGTTGCAAACTTTCTTATCTTGATGCCACACTGATTCAAAAAGCCTTAAGCGTGAATATTACACAGGAGAATACGTCCCTTTTAACACATATCATTTCGAAAATTTTAAAAGTCAATTAAAATTCATATTTTTATTAAGAAATTTGAGTTTAATTAAAAGTAGGTTGTAGAGGTCTTCACGCTCTTTCTTTTGATATATGTGAAGTTCAATTTAGTTTTGAATGAAAAATTTTGGTTTTCCAAATAATTTTAGGTAAATAATTCAAATTTAATTTATCACCTATTAAAACTAAAAATTTTTATTTTTTTTCACTCTAGAAAGCTGACACTATTTTCTATCAAATATATTATAGGACAATTTCAGGAAATCTAAGGTTTGCCTATAGTTAAACGAAAAAAAAAGTGTTCAAATAATATTTTTGCCTGAAAGACTGAATGCTTTTCAATATCTTATCCGACAACTAGGAAGCTTCATAAATTAAAAGCTCATATTTGTAGCAGATACACTTGAGACATGTAGCTATCTATTGATGAAAATTCAATCGATTATTGCCTAGATATTCAAAGAGAAAATTGAGATTTTGTAAGTGTTTGAATAATTTTTTTTACCGACTGTATGTATGTAAAATTTTCCAAAAATATAGATTTGCTATAGAGATAGCTCGACATTCATCCATATTCTTCTTTATATTAAAAAAAAGTCAAACGTGAAAATGTAAACTCTGTGAAAAAATGTTCATGCGAAAGCAAACTATCGTGTGATCAGTACATTACAATGAATCAAAAATAAAATAACAGAAAAGCATCTTTTTTTCTTAGAGTAACCGTAAGAAGAGACGAAAGTGGGAGATAAACAACTGTTTCATTTACGTATTTTTACATTCTCTTTGAAGAAGAATCAATTCATAACAAAGTAATATTTCTGAAGTAGAAAAAAAAGAATGTCGTGTATAAAGAGATATGTCAAGATTAATATAATAGTACAAAATTACAAGAATGAAAGAGAAGGAAGGATGGGTTTATATAAATACGTATATCATCACATTCGATTCCAAATCCTTGATCTTATTAGTTTTTTGCCAATATATCTACCATAAAAAGTTTACCTATCCAATCAATAAAGCATATTTTAATCAACTGTTATAAGTACATCTCTAAAGAGGTATATGTTTGAGTAGATCATGAGATTCTGTACAACATGAGCAAAATTCATTATTTTCTATCAGATAGAGATATTTTTAGAGAGATGTTTTGACTGGAAAATTTTCTTCTAAGAGAACTATGAATTAATCTCCTTTCATGAACAATCTTATAAGTGTGAAGACAATGATGAAATTCTAGTTGAGACAAAGTTTAGACATATATTGGTAGAATTTGATGAAATTGTAAAGTCTAATTGGACTGTAAGCTAACATATCGGCAAAGTCGACTGTTGACATTTAATAGGCATATATTGAGATTGAGTCCTATTCGAGATACTCGGGCTTGATCCCTCGATACTGCCTGATACTCGACTACCCGGCTTCTATACTACTCACGAAGATCTACATTTTGAAGTTAGTCGTATTTTTATACACAGTCTTTCTTCTATTCTAAAACAATAGCGGAAGACGCTTTTCAGCTTTTGGATTATATTTAGTTTAAAGAAATAATTTTTGTTGTGCGTTTTTGCTGTTTGTCGTATATCATAGTAGCATAAAGTCATGAAAATAGGTAAAACCCGACAGAAGTTGGATGCAGCAAGAAAATCTCCGCGAGAAGATAGAGATCATTAGTTCTGTTCTTTTTGTTGATTTAAAAATACAGCAACAGATCTATCGAGGAGTGTCGAGTCCGACCACTCGGTGCATGTCTAACACTTAATAAGAAAAAGGAGAATTTTAGAATTTCTTGATTGTTAAAATTGTCCCAAAATCATTTTTTATTGTTATCTAAATACTTTATATAACAAGTTGTAACGTTGAGATATCTTTACTAAACATTAAGTATTAGAGAAGAAAGATCCTTTTTGACGTCAAGATCACAGGCTCCGTATAAGTTTGCTTCTTCTTTTTTTTCTAAAGTAATAAAATGTCTCTAATTTTTTTGCTATATTCACCGGAGAAACTATGCCAGTATCATCTATTCTATAACTCATTTCTTAGATTAATTATGAATAGATCATAATCATAATTTGTTTGATTTTTCAAAAAAAGAGCAATCAAAGCAAATATCTTTTTCGTCTTGAGACAAACAACAGTTATTTTTAGTTTATCATATACATGAAAATATCAGAAATAATAAGAATGTCATCCACTCTCAAATCAGATGAACATCGTCAATGCAAAAATAAATTTTTTATCTTCAATAACAATCTACAATGAGATAATTTTTTTTACAAAGGACCTTGAAATATGTCAAAAATTAGTAAAAATCAGTTGTTGGAGAAATCTAAAGTAATTATTTTTCTTTTCATGGTCTGTCTGTTCAAATATGTTCCTCTCTATGAATACATAAATATAATCGGATTTTTGGATAAAATCGGTGATCTTTCATGTTTGACAAGGTAAAAGAAGAGAATTCTGCCGTACGGTTATCGTTGCCAATACTGACAAGTCTAACTTGTCAGTTTTCACCAGTCTAATGACTTCTCACACATATTGTTACTAGTAAGTTAAATATGTTTTACTGATTGGATAGAAGATATACACATTGGCAAGAAACTAATCGGATCAAGTAAATATAAATACTTTTGGAAGCATTTGGAGCGAAAAAAGCGAATGGGATGATAATACGTATTATACGAGTCTATCCTTCGTCAAAAGGAAAAAAAACAAAAATCACAAGTATTTAATTAGAGAAATAAAACCAGTGCTTTATTTATTGGACGGTTACCTCCTTCTATTTTTTTTTTATTTTATCACTCGGTTTCATTTTTAAAATTGATTATCAGTCGTCAATTTTGAAATACTTTTTCGAGGGGGTGTTTGTCCACCTCTCAAATCTTCATCATCAAATTCTGACGACGAATCGGACGATAATGAACTACGTTTTTCCCAGTTTATTTCTTCGTAGTTATTGTTCTCATTCCCAAATGCAGCCATCTTAATGATTAGAAAATATATTTTGTTAGATTATGATAGATAAAATTTTATTTATGCTTACTTTTCGTTGTTCTTCTGCAAACGTTTCTTTACTTGCCTCAATAGTTAATCTCAAATCTCTCTCTTCTTGTGTTTCTATAATGCCTAGTGTTAAATCCTGATCAGAATCTCCTATTTCTGTTGATTGTCGTATATTTTGACTATTTTGTATAGTTGAACGTGTTGTTGCTCGTTGTTGTTGACAGTGTCGAATATGTTTGACAAGACGATAAGTGCCATAAGTGGGTGCGCCAATCGTTGCACCAACTGCTAACAGAGCAACAGCACCCACAGCGGCAACAGGGGCTGCAACGGCAATAGCACCTGCTACTAAGCCTCGAACAGTTCTACGCAACGCTGGTTTATCAGGATATAAATTATATTTACAACCTAAAACAGTACGTATTATAAAGGGTGAGTACTAAGTTTTGATCCTCTCTGTAAACTGACGTTTTTATAAGAAATACATATAATAAAATTCAGCTGTTTTTTTGCAAAAGATTCACCATTTAATTGTCTACAAAACGGTATATAGGAGATGATCCTGAGACTTGAGAGCCCGTCTTGATTGAACAGAAATCGAAATGCCCCACAAACTTTCAGTTCAAAATTCAAAATCGTCGTCAGAAAATTTTGGCGCATTTTGATTTCTGTTCCATCAAGACGGAATCTCAAGCCTCAGTTTCATCTCCTGTATACCATTTTGTAGAGAATTAAATGGCGAAGCTTTTATAAAAAACAGCTGAATTTTATTATATGTATTTCATATACATAACGTCAATTACAGAGAGGGTCAAAACTTAGTATCCACGCTTTATTGCTAAGTCAATAACTTTCTTTCTGTTAAAAGTGTATTCAACAGAGAAAAAGAATGAATATACTCTGATTTATTTACATACCTAATGGAGAATATCTACTTTCATGGGTACCCAAAAACTTCATTCCCAATCGTCTTTTTCCACAATTATAACAAAAATCACAGCTACATTTTGTACAAGTCATGTGCGGACATCCGCCATTGCGAGAAATAAATACCTGAATAAAGAAAAATATGATGTAAAATTATAAAAAATTGTCATTTCAATCGATGGTGTCGATTAATGATAAACACCTATTTACTTGTCATTTCAATTTAAGTTTGTACATACTTTACACTTTGGACATTGTTGTGCATTAAATTGATTTTCATCATATTGATTTGCCCATTGTTTCAATAGTTTATTTCCATCAGTATAGTCTTTACATGACATTTTCTCATGCCAAGGACTATGACATTGAAAACACCAGATAAACGAACATTCCGCACAATTAACACGTCGTGGACTAGATTTGTGGGATGTAAATAGTTTCTTGTCTAATTCTAATATTGAACAGCACTTTGGACTACAAAAGAAATAAAGCACACTTTATGAGATTAATGAAAAGCCGAATTAACTTTTGAACGTATATTTACTCATGTGACAAACTGATCTCTCTCTCTCTTTATTACTGTGTGTTGATAAATTTTTCTAAAGTCATGATGATCAGACAATATGAATAAGATATTGGGCATAACAATTCTTATATTTCGAGTAATTGAAGCAGAGATGTACTGAGACGGAAAATTCTCAGAAGAAAAAATTCTTTTGTTGCTAAACGACGATCTAATCTAAACCCAGAAACAACTCATGTGGTCTATTTTTCAAGAAAATCGATGGTTATTTCAGCTGAAACCATAGTAACACAGCATAAAAACTGACGATTAAACGTCTAGTTAACTGGAAAAAATAGCGGATAAGCGTCCGGTTAACTGGGCGCTTAACCATCCGCTTTTTTTGCTGTGTTGCTATGGTTTCAGCCGAAATAACCATCGATTTTCTTGAAAAATAGACGACATCTACAAAAAAGTAAACATGAAATTTTTGACGTATTTTTCTGCGTAATACTATAACTATTTAATAATAAAATATGATGTTTTTTGTTGTTTTAAAAGTATCGATTTTGAAAACTGTCGCAGTGGAAAAAACGTTTTTTCAACGGTGGACAGAATGGTAATAATTTCCAAAGTAATGAAGCGGAATCGGTTCTGAAAAATGGATCCTCCGTACATGACGGAATAAAAAATACCGATACACAATCAAAAGAGAAATTCTATAAACTATAATTCACTGTCCTTAAATTTCATTCTCTTGCACTCACCATGTTTTAATATTAATTTCTTTATTAATATCCGCATAAAATCGTTTATACTTTTCTTTTAATTCTTGATTATGATTTATATATCCTAATATTTCATCTCTTGTCAATATATATGTACACTCTTGAATTGGACATGGAATTTTTATTTTCGCTTCATTTACATGTGTTCCGATGTAAAGTTGTAAACATTCCAAACACACTGGTGATTGACAACATTGTGTAAGTGGACGTAAACGTTTATCATGATAACATATCAAACATGTATGATAGGATAACGGAGAATTAACTGATGTTGATGTATCTGTAAGACCTAATACATGCTGTAGTGATAGACGTCGATCAGCAGCTCCACGTACACGTGCCTGAATAAAATGAGATGTTGCCCTATGTATTGAATCATCATCTGTTGAATCATCATCTAATTAAAAAAAGAAAATTGAAGAATAGAAATAGAATATTAATCAATTTTAAATGGTTTACATATTACAGTCAAATAATACTTTAAAAATGAAATTTTTTAGAGATTATTAAAAAATAATCAATAATATTTTAGTCAAACCTATCTTTTACCGTATCTATTGTCATTGTCATCATCATCACTTGTATCACTGCTTGAATTTGATGTAGAATCCTCATCTTTTATCCTATCTTCACCAATAGAATTTATCCAGCTGACTGTTGGAGATATCACTGTTTGTTGTTCTTTACCTTGTTGTTCTTGAATGGGTATTTTATCAAGTTTAATATTTTCATAATATGAAGATGGTTGAATTAATTTTTTATCCATTAGACGAAGTGAACCCTGACGTTTTAAATTAGAGTCAGTTGTAATCATAACAATGTCATTTGGCACAATGATAATTTCAGAAGATTCATCGTCATTTTCTGTAGATGTCGGTGATGAAAGATGATTTTGATTGGAAATTGATGTAAATGATTTTAGTCTTGAACGATGATGATTTTTATTATGAATATCAAAATTATTCGAGGATATAATTGTTAAAGGTACAATAACATTACATTCATCTGTTATCGTTTTTGCCACTAGATCGTCAGCTGAATAAGATACCATTTTCATATTATTTATTAGTTTGAAACTAAAAGATAGATAGAAGAAAAACATGTTTAATGAGAATTAGATTCATGTTTAAATAAGAATTTTTCTTAGGTTCAATTCTTTAATCGAATATTATGTGTGAGCAAGGTCAATGAGAAAACTACAAATAAAATAAAATAAAAAATGATCTGTTCGTTTTGGTTGTTGCAGTTATAACTTATCGTTTACCTGTTGACGATTAGCCTGTCAAAAAATATATTCAGCCTAAGGACGTGACAAGCAAGTATATATGTTAAATAAAAAAAAAAAAATTTCATCAATAAGAGAAATCTACATTTCCTCTCTTCCCTTCTCTATATCTTTCGAACAAATCGTTTGTCGTACGTGCATGTATTTTGAATATACATCAGATTACACTCATTTTCTGTTTTATATAATAAGTGAAATGAACTTCAATAAGAAGAAAAGAACCTACTTAATCTATAGAATATGTCTTTATCAGACTTGTTTAACATTTTATCACGATTAAAAAAACAATAGCTTAACACTTCTCGAGAAATGGAGAAAAAAAATGGATAGAGGGAGGTATAATTACAGTGATTTGTTTTCTCTATCATATGATTAGTGACAGAAAGTGAGATGTTCTCAGTTAAATATATATATATGTATGTATGTATTATTAGAAATGTTGCATCATTCATTCATTAATCAATTAATTACAGTTGTTGCAATAAGCTGTTTGTAATAAAAAAAAAACAACGAAAAAGAAAAAGTGATAGTTAAGTATATAGAGGAGGTACTTTAGAAAAACTGGCAATGTTCAATATTTTTTGATTTTACTCATCATCTTGACATCAGTTTGAGCTAATTTATTTTTATTTTTATTTTATTTTTTTTATTGTTATTACAAAAGATTCCCTATTCAATTCTTTGATCAAAAATGTGTTGAGTGTTTTATTACGAAACGTGAAAGTAAAGAAATGAGATGAAAAAAACTCTATAAAACCTCAAAATAAAATTAAAAAAAAGTGTTTTTTGATCTTCTACGTTAATCCTTTGAGAAATGAAGAAAAAATTAATTAGCCATTAGATTTATCTTTTAGGTGTGCTTAAAATTTTTTCATGAATCTATTTTATTTTTTGCCTTTTTTTAGATTATAGAAAAAATATGTTATTCGTCTATGTTCTGCTCTGCTGTTTCGTTGAAATCAGTAAAATAGTACGTTTTACTTGTATAAACCATTAAAAGAAAAGTTCAAAGTTTTTAATAAAATGACCTTTACATTTTTTTTTCAGTTTTACAGAACTTTTTTTATCTCTCTGTTTTTTTTGCAAGAATTCTGACACAAACGTCTTTTGATGTTTGAAGAATCTCGAACTGAGTATTTCATGTGGTTAATCTCGATAGTTAAAAGTGTAACCTTTAACTTTATTTTTAAATAATATCTTTATGTTATTTTCATAGGCCGTTTCAACAACAGTCTTTATAAAACTGTCTTTAAATTTAACTTACAAATTAGATAAGAAATTTGAATAGATAACAACAAACTGTTATCAAATGAAAATGACAACTTCTTTTGCTGCTACCTGTTGAAGATAATGTTGGTAAGAAATAGTTAACATCCTTATAGTTCTAATAGATCTAACTAACCTTGTTTGTGGTAAACTTTTGTTGTGTTCATTTTGAAAACTATTTCGTCGTATTGACCTTGTTGCTGCTGATGATGTTATCGATGTCATTTTTTTCTTTCTTTTGCTCTAAAATTCTGTCTCTTTATATATATATATATATATATTTAGTGATAGCTAGTTAATAAGGAGATCATAAACATAGGGTTAGATAAACTAGCAATAACAAATCTTTATATGTTATATATGTATATATATATACGTATCTAACCTCATGTTATTTTTTCTTTCTCGTTTTTTATTTGTGTACAATACAATGATTTAACTTCTTTTTTTTTTTTATTCTTATTTTGATTACGTCGACAATTTAGTCATTGCTACTAATATTTTTCTTTTTTAATACGACAAAAAATAGAAGAATCCTCGTAATTTTTGCACTAGGCTCGAATTACTCATGCCGATAGACAAGTTTATGATAACGTGAACGAGAAGAGAAACTAAAGACAAGGTGTGTGTGTGACTCAAAAACGACAGATAGCCAAAATTATTGCAAAAAAAAAGAAGCACATTTTCTTCCATTATGTGTGTGTGTGCGTGTTTTTTCCCCATATGTCGCGCTTCTGTGTAAATGGTCGAAATAAAAAAAAAAAAGTTTCTCTTGTGATTTAATAATACAGTTAGCATTTCCAAATATCTATGGGTCAATGATCCGTAACAGATGAAATACCTTTTCCTTCTTTCATTTTGTTCTTGACAAAAAAATCTACTATAAATTCATATAAACTAGTTATATACTTCCGAAAAGAACAAATTATACACTGATCAGAAAGAGGTCAATTATTAATAATCATTTTTTTTCTACTTCTACGCTATTGAAAAAAATTTGATGTGCACATACTATTTTTGAACGAGACAAAAAACTCACACAAAATAAAGTAATCCATTTTTGAATAGTATACTATTTTTTAACGTACTAATTAATTTAAGAGTAAAAAGTTTTAATAAATAGCGTTTGCGCAACTCGTTTCACTCTTGTTGTTAGATGATGATATTCACGATTTCTGCTAAGAAACAAAATAGAAACATAAATTATTTGCTGTATATTTGTAGCATAGTAGAAAATACTTTATTCTTCTCTATTCAATTTATCTATTCAATATTGAATACGGACGTTTCTTTGAATATATAATTTTCGAATTATAAAGTTATTATTAGCGATAGCTTTATTATAAAAAACAAAATTACTATAACTTAATAGCTTCCATGAACATAATATATGGTAGTTATCAAATAACGAATATTATCATAATATATGACGTCTGATGTAATAGTACTCCATTTAACACCATTTTTTTGTTTTGTCTTTATGTTAGCTAAACTAAAGGATGAAAAAAACTTGTACTAAATATTTTTATAGCTAACTAAGTTTCTCTCCTCAAAAAGAAAAGTCTTTAGTCTTGTTTAACTTACGTGTTTTGACAATAAATTTAAAAAAAAAAGAAAATAATGTTTACATTTTTTATTACCAACGAAAAAGATGTCTCTATTTTATTATTTTTTACATGATATAAACAAATATATTTTATCTCAATTATCGACTATCTTTATTTAAGAAAGAGAATAAATCTTTTATTTTTTTTCTATCACATATGTTCTGAAATATTTTCTGTTCATCAAAAAAAAATGAAACAAGATACATAGTGTCAAAAATATCTACCTAACAACTAATCAAAAAACGTGAATTATTCATATAATTATTTCCGTTTTATACCGGACATGAACAAAATAATGATCGTAGAATAATCGTCCTAGGAAAACATTTTAATCTATTTCATAGACAATAGTTATCGTGCTCCAATCAGTTGTTTACTAATAACCATATACATAAATTTCCGTTCATCAATAAGAACTTAAAATGAGACGAAGGTAGATACATTCAAGTTTTTACATAAGACATATTTTACAATAATTTGCATAAAAGTTTTCAAGTAAAAATATATTTTTCATGTAAATAAGTCTTTCAAGGCTATTCTTCTTGTAAGAAACACATAGGACTATAGAACAGATTTTTTTCAGCACTTTTCTAATCCATTTTTTGAGTTCTTTTTATCTCTTGTTAATGTTCGTAGTTTTTTTTCTCTCTCTCTCGTAATAATGACACTTAACGGTTGATTGATTAGAATAACGGATAAATGAAATCAACTGACCTTTTTTTACCTGTTTCATTCACTTCGTTCACACTAAGAATAATGAAGTAATGATCTAAAATAAAAAATCAGTAATAAAGAATTATTTTAAAAAACCTGATCCGACCGCGATTATTGGATAAAGTTAAAAAAACTATATACAAAAAAGAATGCTACTGTTGTCTATTTTATGTTCGAACTAAGTAATTTCTCTTCTTTCTTATCAGATAGATCAATCTGTCGCACTCGGCAAAATCAAATTTGTTTTTGCTCGTTGTAGTCAAATATCCAGTAATGCAAATGTAACTGCGCTAGCACCAATACAGGCTGTATAATACAGGCTGCCTCTGATTCCACCAAACATGTGAACATGTATTTTTGATATTTAGTCAAGCAATTTCGAGAATAAAACAGCGAAATGGCATTCAATTCGGACTGTCTAAGTCGTCGAAGACAGAACAGCTCGAATATTACTAATATGCATCGAAATTCCTTTCACACCTGTCTTAATAAAGCACTAGAAGAAGTTTTGGCAGAAGTATTCAGACAGGATCCTGAAGTTAGTACATCACGAGTCCTCTATTAAGTTTCAGCATTTGTTCGTTAAAAATCTTAAATAAAGATCGAATTTTAGTAGAAAATATCTGACTGATGCACCGTGAGAACTATCACAAAATCTTTATAATCTAAAATCTCAACGATGCATTTTTGCTATTACTTAGGGGTATCCAAAAGTAGTGGCAACGACACTTTAATACCCTATATTAGGCTAATAGAAACTTTCTTTATACATGGACTGATAGAGGAAAAAAAGCTGTATCTTTCTATACTATCTGATCTTAGTTCAAATAATACCATAATAATAAAATTTTGATACGATCTGTTTTGTTCGCATGTGTTGCGGTTACATGAATACTATTGAGTATTTTACAAATAACTTTTGATAGAAATGAGATATAACACTGCGGTTTTGATCGTTGGAAAGAGGGAGATGAAGATGCATCGGAACATGTATTATCTACTTTTCTAATATTGATTTCTGAAGTATCTTTATTCGATTTCCTAATTTTCAAAAAATGGTCTTTTTCATTAGAAACGAGAAAGGGATCAAAGTGAGTTTTTCTTCCCAGAAATTGCGAGAAAAGAATATCAGGAGCTCAGCTACGATACGTATCATTCATCTAAAGTTTCTGCGGTTTTTCGATCTTCGATTCGTGATTGAATCTATATTTGTTAATTGACAATTCACTGCAAACGACTTCCCACATAGATTTTCTCCTAAAAAGGTCAATTGAAATGCTTATAAAAAAACAGATCAGGTGGTCTTGTAATACATGGTTCCACGCATCTTGATTTCCGTTTTCCAACGGTGAAAACTGCACTTCTCTATATTGCTTCTATCAAAAGTTAATCGAAAATTACTCATCCACTCTTTTTCAAAATGAGCGTTGATGTAACCGTAACACATGCGAACAAAACAGATCGTATCAAAATTTTATTATTATGATATTATTTGAACTATGATCAGATAGTATAGAAAGATACAGCTTTTTTCCTCTATCAGTCCATGTATAAAGAAAGTTTCTATTAGCCTAATATAGGGTATTAAAGTGTCGTTGCCACTACTTTTGGATATCCCTAAGTAGTTTGTATGCATTGTAATCCATCGTATGTTTTTGACGTAATATCATGGCAAATTTGTATCGATCAGGCTGTTGTAAAATGAAAAGAATTACTTGTTTTCGAAGATTTTTCATGTAAGACCGTTAAAGATTCACCAAATACAAACTCATATTTGGAAATATTTTGTATTTGTGAGCAGTTTGGTTTTGTTTGCTTTGTCTTCACACAACTTTGAAATTTGGAATTTGCGATTCAAACAGTTCGAATTTTGATTTGGTCGCTAAATAATATACAATCATTTCTAATACTCCGATTATCATCGGAAAGATGCCAACGTATTTTCCTAAATACTTTCTATTACATGCCTTATTCTTGTACACTATCCGTTAGACAATACCATTTTAAAGACTCATTTTACTTGTCTTAATTATCGCTCTTGAGTCGAGAATGAACACGATAGCAAAATATTCTCAATTTGAATTTAAGAGATATCTTAGCTTTTACTCATAAAACTCATCAAACTGTATGAAACGGTTTAAGAGATTCTTTCTGGTTTGTTATTCATACTGTTTTATATAAGAACGCATAAATTCGTATGCCATGTTTTTTCATCTCGTCTGAAAACCTAAAAAATTTCTTTTTTTTTCTTTTTCAAACTATCCCTCAGGAAAAAAATAGTTTTAGTCGTGTTTTTGAATTTATTATAAATATACAAATATATTTTAGAAAAATAATTATATATTCTAGTAGCGCTTGAAAGTCTTTATTAGTTGCTACTTTCCTAGTCTGGATTCGAAATTATTTTCTGGCAAAAGTTTTGAATAACGCGTGGTCCAGATTAAATTGCCGGTTTTTCATAGGCTTTTTTCTCAAGTTAGACTCAATCAGAAGGTTTGGTTCTGATACTAAAAGATAGAGAATTTTGTGTAGATTTTATTGATATGTTCTTTTTTAAATAAGCATGTACCGTTCTTTTGTAGTATTAAAATTATTGGATGCTATAAAAACATCATTTGCTCAGCACTTGACTAGAATAAAATGTCATTTTTATTTGCTAAATAATTTTCTATACGTTATTCAGACATACTATGAAAAAGTACAGAAACGTATTTGTTTCTGAAACACAAAAACAAATTTTTGGATGTTTTACTACGTTGAACACTGCCTACAAAATATGCGTAATTATCTATTTTTGGCGCACTTTTATCCCAATGAAAACATTTCAACTTCGTCATTCGGTTAGAAAATTGATCGACCCTTATAAAGAAGAGCATTTTATAGAGCTTTAAATTCTACATTTGTTTACATAAAAAGAATAATTTTTGTAAGGACAAGTTATGAGAAAATTGCTAAAGAAAAGTAGGATGACGTGGCCTGTGAACGTCTTTTTGATGTTTTGTAGTTTTCGAAGGAGCAGTACTAAGCTTATCAAACCCAACGCATCACAAGATACGCCGAAAAATTTTACATCTCTTACTACAAGAAAGGAATTTTTAAACTCAATCTAGGTGAGCAAAATTGATTTTTACACGTTTTCAATTTTGTAGTTACGCAAGTGATATTTTTGTGGCATCCATTTACTTTTAATGCTACAAAAGAACGGTACATACTTATTTAAAAAAGAACATATCAATAAAATCTACACAAAATTCTCTTTTAGTATCAGAATCTTTTAGTATTAGAACCAAACCGGTCAAGTCTAATTTGAGAAAAAAGCCTATGAAAAACCGGCAATTTAATCTGGACCACCCGTTATTGTTAATGCCCCCTGCTTATTACATTTCCGAAAATCGTAATGGATGCGACCTTTCAGTATTTTCTATTTTTCTTGTGTTTCTTTATGACCCAAAGGTTAATGTTTTTTTTAAAAAGATGCGCCGCGAAATATTCTATAAAATCATACCTAAACTTTAATTTCAGGACTCCAATCAAGAAAACTCGGCAAACTATACGAAAGGTGAAAAAAATGAAAACTTTGTAAAATCAAAAACGATTTCATGTGTTAACGTTTTGAAAGTAAGAAAAACTGAATTAGTCATTTTGTAGCCCCGATCTTGTTCTATTGTTTAGATAAACTTCAAATTTTTTCACACCAAAACTCATGGAGAAATAATGCTTTTTCTATCTTCTATATATATTCATACAAACAAAGGAAAAGTCATCTTAGCCATAGGTCTCTACGTTGTTAATATTTCAAATGTGCATGCACTTACGGAGGAACCATTCCAAGTGTCTAGTCGTTTTCCTCTCAAGGCATACTTGAGTAAGTGTAACTTTTGATGCTGATCATGAATCTGATAACTAGTGTTCCTCTTAAGACTTTTCTCTATGGATCGTCAATAATTCAGTTTCTACAGACTCATCACCAACTTTCATTCGAAGAAACTCTGTACGGTCAGTTTTTAGAACATACTGAGTTGCCTGTGTAAACAATTTTTGAGAACTAAAGAATAGACTTGTACTGGAATATGAGAATTTTATCAATATGAAAACGAAGAAGTTCAAATAGTTTAATAAAATAAATAGTCAAAATCTCCATATTTAAGTAGAAACTCGGATATTAGATTCGTGATCAGCATCAAAAGTTACACTTGATCAAGTATGTATCGAGAGAAAAACGACTGAAAGCTTGGAATGGTTTCCTTATGAGTGAAATTAGTTGCCTAGATTAGCTGTATCATTTTTTCGGCATCAAACAGTCCAAAAAAGTTTTATATCAGTATCTGTGGACATGATATTCTTCTATATTTGTGCAATATGTATTTTCTGTGTTTTGTTTATT
Source organism: Didymodactylos carnosus (assembly GCA_905250885.1). Taxonomy (NCBI): domain Eukaryota; kingdom Metazoa; phylum Rotifera; class Eurotatoria; order Philodinida; family Philodinidae; genus Didymodactylos; species Didymodactylos carnosus. The sequence goes on from CAJNOQ010000675.1 coordinate 34,949, forward strand.
TTTTCTACGCTTCTCTTTTTGTGTTTTTCTTATATTGTTTACTTTCAACTGCAAGTTATTTCACAGCTTGACTATAAAAATACTCCTCTTTTGGTTTTCTTTTTCAAAAAATAATTACGAATAAACCAACGTCTTATTTATAATTTCAAACAAATAATCGAGTAGATTAAACATTCTCTACAAAGTGATAGGTGTCTCAGCTCTGGAGATTGATTCGTTAGACAGCCATTTTACAAACAGTACAAAAAAAATCGATTTTGGTACTGGATATTTTTAATTATTTTTTGCCACGTCGTTACGGTTCTCGTTGTTTTTCTTTAATTATTGTAGATAAATTGAGATACTTTTAATTTTAGAACTTATCACATCTCGTACAGCAAATAATTCTCTACAAACTGGTATAATTTTCGAATTTCTGCCTGATAACTAGATTGGCACTCCCGTTCTGCTCGTTCATAATGACAAAATATCGGACGGTACCGGCGTTAAACCGAACGATGACCGCGATTACCATGCAAAAATTGCAATTTTTTTCAATGACCTTTAAGTCCGTAGATTTGTAAAAGATATAGATGAACTTGATGATTTTTGTCATACTAGAACAAAAATAAGGTCATTCTTTGTTCTTTTCAATATCGATAGATGGTAGAGATTATCGCTCAACAGATACGATAGACGAAAGAAATGAAAATTATTGATGGTGATTAATATCGATGTTGTGTAAATAAAATACATGAACATAACATAAAATGGACAATTGTTTTATCTAAAATAAACAAATTTATCCAGCTAGTAAAATTCACAAGCATTTTCTTTTTAAAACTTTTTAAAATAATAATTTTAAAATATATGCACGCTTTCAAGACGAAAATATCCATAGCATATCTCTGATTTTAATCTAATTCTAAAATTGTTGAGCTAATAAAATGATACATCGTTAAAGAAGTTATTATTCTAATATGAAAACAAAGAAGAGTTCTCCACCATTTCTGTCACAGTAAAGAGAAAATAATTTCATTATTCTGACAGATTATTCGCTGAAACTTTCTACTATATGATAAGTGATTTTATACTCTGTTAGTCAAACTTTTATCTGTTTGTTCAATTAACTATAAATTATTGTTCAATAAATTTATTTTTACGAGAATTGAATATATTATTTACTAAATGATCTAATAACAATAAATAAAGTTTGTATAAAACAAACTTTCAAAAAAAAAATGTGTCTATTATTCACTCTAATATAACCAAACTATCAATGAATTGAATAGACATTTATCACAGAAACAAAAAAATAAAACGATACAAAATATGAGTAAACTATAATTAATTACGTTATATGAGAAAAGAAATCTGAACTATTGTTTCTTTTTCACAAAAAATAAACTAAAAAAATAATTTAACAATTGAAAGACATGATGATAAAAAAATAAAAACAAATATAAACGTAGAAGAAAAAGAGGCATAAACTAAATTTTCTTTAAAAAAAAAAAAGATTGAAAAATATTTTTGCACAATGAGAAGATGATGTTTGAGATGCGAATTGTATAGATAAAAATTATTTGATTAGAAGGAAAAATAAATATTTTTTCATATTGCAGGCTTGATTATTTTTTCTTGATCTAAATTTGAAATCTTCTTTATTTTCTTGATGTTTCTCTTTCAATTAGTTCATTTTTTTCTGGTTGTAAAAATTCTTTTATACACGTATTTAATAAATCTTGTAATTCTTCTCGAGCTTGTTGACGAAATTCTTCATGTAATTGATTTTCATTCGTATTCGACGGTTTTTTACGTATTTCTGAATACCATTTAATTTTTGGTTCAGTACCTAAATAACAAGAAATAATGTCAATAATGTGTATTATATTTAAAAAATAAATCATTTCATCTTTACCTGACGCTCTGATTGTTATTTCACATCCATTATCAAAATAAAATGTTAACATTTGTGTGGCTGATGAACATGGTAATTCTGGCTTTTTATCTTTTTTTGTTCTAAAATCCACTTCAATTCCAACAGTTAAATCACGAATACCCATTACATTATATTTTCCACATGTTGTTGGATACACATAGTCTTCATCATTAGCTGTTTTTTGTTGATTTTCATCAACACTAATATGCGATTTTATTTTATTTGAATATTGAACAATTACACTTTCTTCTTTTCTCTCTGATTTATGAGCATCTGTTGTTTGACTTTTATCCGATGGCTGAAATAAATCAAACATAAATTACAAGTTGGAATATAAATAAAAAAATGAGAACTTGTTCGAATAAAATTCATCTTCATTTGTACTTACTGCCGATATTTTTTCTTTATTGTCTTTGCTTTCGGTTTGTGTTTTTTCTGTGTTACTTTGTTCTTGATCGAAATGTCGTAATCGATGAAATATTTTTAACATAACATCTGTTTTATAACAGAAAACGTAAGAATTTTCATTAATATGATAGCCGTATATTGTTGATATGTGATCTAATTGTTCATACAAAGTACGATTAATCGATTTTAAATACGTACATAATTCAGCACCAACAACACACGCTGATATACCATCTTTATCCAACACATTGTAAGGATCACACATAAAACCACTAAAATTAAAGAATAAGAGTTTAACTATTTTAACATTTTCTACCGTTTGAACATCAATCAACAAAATCTCTAATGTAACTTACATTGCTTCTTCAAAACCGAATAATACATGTTTCTTATCTTTGATTAATTCAACTGATTTGTTTCCAAGCCATTTAAATCCTGTTAATGTTTCAATTATATGAAATCCTTCAACTTCTCCAATTGATTTTAAAATATGAGAAGAGACTGTCGAATATAACATGTACACATCATCAACATTAACATCCGGATTTGAATTACGCCACGTAAACCAACGCCACCAACCTAAAACACAAAGACAAATAGAAAATATGTGTTGAATTTTAATTATAATGTACAGTTAAACGTAAATGTTAAATCAGTGCTACAATGAAGATTACGCACAAATGGTTCAAGTAGATTTTGTTAAAGAAAGACAAAAAAACATTTGCCTACTAACCTAATAATGCTCCCAATTGATTTCCTGTTAATATTCTCCATCCACTTTCCACTGTTCCCACAGGATCTCTTTCCGCTAACGCAAATCTATCAGCATCTGGATCATTAGCCAAAATAAAATCACATTGATTTTTATTTGCTGTTTCTTCTGCTAGCTGCAATGTTGATTGACCCTCTTCAGGATTTGGATATTTAACAGTTCTAAATTCCGCATCCGGATCTTTTTGTTCAGTAACACTGATGAACGGTTTAAACTCGAATACTTTGAAGGCTTGTTCAGCATAAGGTTGACCGACACCATGAATAGGGGTATAAACAAATTTTGGAGCCTTGGGAGACGAATTTAATTGAGGAAAATAACAGAGACGACGTAGCTGTTTAAAATAAATTTCCTGAACCTAAACATAGAAAGAGATCATTAAAAAAGAAAAATCTATATCAGTAAAAAGGTTAACGCAAGGTAAATACAAAGTCAGCATACCTTTTCCATTGGATCACACACTTTATTTGACTTTTCTAAAATGTCTAAATTCCATGCTTTTTCTTTCCATGGTTCTAAATTTTCTTCGATACACTTTGCAATATTTGAATCATGTGGACTAACGATCTGAGCACCATTTGCCCAATATACTTTGTAACCATTATCATCTTTTGGATTATGTGATGCTGTTACCATGATACCAGCTTTACAATTCAAATGCTTAACAGAAAATGGAATGAATGGTGTTGGAACTGTAGTAGTAAACAAATAACATTGAATATTTTCACTAAAAAGAGAAAAATGATAAAACGATAAGACAATGAGACTTCCGACATATCTCTTAAAGACACAAAACATTCATGAACGCCACAAAATTAAAAGAAGGAGTCCACATAAGGCTAATAATCAGCCCACTTTATTTTTTGTCTAAAAATGATTCTGTGAGCAGTAGAAAAGTATTATCAGTCGGTTTTAAGTCATTTCCCGTACTTTTGGTAACTAAAATGCGAGTAATTCTTCGTCAATGCGACGCCAATTGCTCAACTCTCAAAAACCAGCTATAGGTTACGTAAAAGGTGTTTTTCCCATGTTTTTTTCACGTAGGCGACAAAGTAAATATACCACTGGATAGCCCCTAAAAAAAACGAACTAAACTGCTTGGAACTCTGGGGATATGGTCAGAGGAGTTTTTAGGGACTATCCAATGACACATTTACTTTGTCGCCTACGTGAAAGAAACATGAGAAAAACACCTTTTACGTAACCTATAGCTTGTTTTTGAGGAATGAGCTATTGGCGTCACATTGACGAAGAATTACTCGCATTTTAGTTACCAAAAGTATGCGAAATGACTTAAAACCGACTGATAATACTTTTCTACTACTCACAGAATCATTTTTAGACAAAAAATAAAATGGGCTGATTATCCGCCTTATGCAGAACCCTCCTTTGATAAGACTAATAAACAGAACTTACCAAGTTGTCTACGGTAATGTCCGCAAACACTCCAAAACAAGCAATGTTAAACTTCCGAAGTTCTCGTCTGATTATACCTGACTGAAGGAAGTTATACCAATGTTCATATCCTCTGTTAGAAATATTGATTTTTTCAAAAAAGATCGAGTCACATAGTTTGATAACTCAAAATGTCTACTCTTAGAATTCACACTGTTTTTGCCAATATCGAGAGTTACTGAAGAAGTTTTCCACAAAGTATAAAAATGGATTTTCCTAAAATTCTGATATTTCCGTGAAGTATTTGAATCAAAAAGGATTTTAATGGTGTTCGTTTGTAGAGCAAATACTTCTGGTTAAAATTTGATATCTCCTAACTCTGAGCGATGCTTTGAACAAAAGTTATGACAGTTTACTCGGCATGAGCTTGGATTGGTTTCAAAATGAAGCCAAATGCAACTAGATGTTGACAGAGTCTGATTTTTGAATATTTGCGTTACTGATTTTCGGCACACATCTCGGAAGTTAAAAATTCTAAAAAAATTTTTCGAAGAGTTTTGAAAAATCTTGCGCCATACTGAAAACTACAATAGAATTTAGAAAAATAGAGTCTGCCAACCCCTGGTCGTATGTGTTGGCTTCATGATTTGAAATCAGTCAGAGATTTCCAGCATCTAGTTGACTGAAAAATTTTGCGAAATAAGCACAGTCCCATTTTTACCACTGTTACGGCTCCATCTCGCGAACGGATAAAGATGGAGTCAAAAAACGATTTCATCACCATCGTCTCAACTTTTGTCACGATTCGTCTTATGGTTACCGAGATGTATTTCTAACAGGTGAGAATCTTAATCTCTTTGCCTCAGTTATTCAACTGTATCATCACAAATATTAGACGGTGAAACATTTATCAGGAGACAATGCGAAAGATAGATGGATAGTTTTATATCTGTTACACATTTTTGATAATTCACAGCATGATTAGCTAAGACAGAGCATATTTCACTTCAAGATTTCGATATCAAGTTAAAATTATTAAATATTCTTATTTGAGATTTTGAGTATTTTTGATACAACAACTGAACGTCGAATGTTGTGTTGGTACTACAATAATCGATCATAACGGATTAAAAATATGATGGTTGTCAGTTCGAAGAAGTTTAACTTTCTGCAGTCAAATACAATCAAATGAGAACTTCAGTAGTTTAAAATTGCTTGTTTTAGAGTGTTTGTGGACATTATTATGGACAATTTGGTGAGTTCTGTCTACTAGTCTTATCAAATTTTAAGTTCGTGGCATTCAGCGGTGTTTATTTCCTTGGGGAATATTCAGACTTTCTTATTATGCTCCCTTCCTAATTTTCTCATCTCTATAGTTTTTTAGACATAATACCTTGCGAATAATGCTGCTACAAGTTGAGCAAATCGATGTGAGTTATGTCTTGCATCAAATCCAACCGCAACGCCTGTGGAAGATAAATCGTCTTTAAATTCTTGTTGTAAGTAACGTAAAAGTCCTTGTGTTGCTTGAATAACCGTCAACTCATTCATCAAAGAAAAACCACCACCCATTTTCGCTCTTAAACCAGCTGTACCAAAGTGAATACGATGACACAAACGAACACTCAAATCATCCCATTTATTTTCATTCTAGCAAAATAGAAGAATGGAATGTTGTATGATATAGCCACTACTCCATTTTCAAGTAAATTAGATTTTTAAAAAACAGAAATTCTTAACGAGTAATGGTATTAAACTAGAATAATTTAAACAGCTATAATAACTATACACATACCTTTAAATTCTCGATCTCTTTTCTTGTGGCTTCACATTGATCCCATTTGAGCCATAATTCTGTTTTTTCTTTAACATCAGAATCGGTTTCTTTGTGGTTTTTAGTTTCGGATGCCATTACCGAATTATGAATAATGAATGAAAAAAACTCAGATCTGCAACATGAATAAAACGAGTAAACAAGAAATAATTTAATTTTTTTCCAAATCAGTTGTTTCACATGTTATTAGGCCTAATATCTCACCTATAGAAAAGAATGACGCTTGTTTAGAAAAAAACGATTAAGTCAACAAAAAAGGTGCGTCAATCAAGAAACAGCTGATAAATGTCTGTATACTAACATTTTGAACTTGCAGATAAATTAGGAATAAAGTTTATTTGAGCAATAACAATGATTTCATAATATTTTGTCTATGTTATTCTAAACGTTTCCTTGAACATCATCGAAAAGAGCGGACCGTTTTACATCATTTGAGTTAATACGAATAAGGTACGAATAAGCTAGAAAATTATGAGATTCAATAACTCCGACATCTCTGTGCATAATCTACATCAGTCAAGATCTACAGACTAACGTAGTAGGACTACTCATTCCATTAGAGTTGCTTGTTTGCCTATCCTTCTTGCTATGATGATGTCATTTCTTTCACAGTAAACTATGATTACAGCACTAATAGACTCTAAGATATGGACAAAAACCAGAGTAGCGTGCATTAGAAACACTATACAGTGATTCTAAAAATTATTCGTCCACATATACAATGTGACTTTGTAGTCTATATGCAAGCACTTTTAAGATTTGGATTTTCTTTTATTCCTATTTTATTAGAAAAATAGTAAAAAGTACACGTTTTTTTACAGCTCCAAATTATTCGTCCAGAAATAGACGAAAAACTTTTTTTAACAACAAGAGTTTAAATAAGAGTTAATACTTTGTTGAATAGCCTTTCATCTTGATACATTCATGCAATGGACTTGGAACAGAATCGGCAAATTTTTTTCTAACACAGATAATTTGATTTAGTTCCATTTCTCTCCCAATTATCTTCTTTGTTTTTTGACTGATAATTCTTCCCTCGAGCTCGATTTTCTATGAGATTAGAATCGGAAGAATATGTTAACCAGGGTAAAACTTGAATTTGCGTTTTTTTCAAATAATCTTCAACCCTTTCCAGCCGGTTGTTTTTAAAATACAACAAAAGTGTTGCCAAATGGCAACATCAGACTGGAAAGGATTAACTATACCTGAAGTGTATTTTGGAACATCATTCAAATAATGTTTAATTATCAGTGTTCGAAGATCATTTGAGTATTCTTTCTTTTTTTTTGCGCCATTATAATTAATTACACTCCCAAAAACTCATTAGGCTATTTATGCCCTAGCTATAGGTTTTAGAACTCACTAAGAGAATGTTCTCGAACATTCTCAAGGAAATTCTAGTTCAAACTAGGATTTTTTCAAAATAAAAAATTTTTCTCCTATTTCTGAACGAATAACTTTGCATTGTAAACTATTTTTCTAATGAAATAGGAACAAAAGAAAATTAAAAGCTTAAAAGTACTTGCATATAGACTATCGATGATGTTTGTCTGAACTCTCTATCTTGTTTTGTTTTGAAATAGTACACAAAACAAAGTCACACTGTATAGGTGAACAAATAATTTTTCGAGTCATTGTATGTTCATACAAGAGTTTAGTCATTTGCAATTATTTAAGGCGCTCCAAATTCAAAGATCAAGCACTATTTTTGAATTCATTTGTAAGATACATCACTCGACGCAGAATTTGGCGTTGATCACGAATATCACCTTTAAAGTTTGATTACTTTGCGTTTTCCCTGAGAAAACATAAAAATTCGAAAAAACCGCGATTTTTAGGCAAAAAACGTGGTTTTGGAAAACCGCTTTATAGCCTAGCCTGGTCGCACTACAGAACCTTCAAAGTCAATTATACTTACTTGCCGTAAAAAACTGTATCTGCTCACCCACGTCCACGGCAATCGAATCAAGTTTTTTTCTGTAATAGATAGCGACTTAATTGTTTCGACATTCAACGCGCAACAAAAAACTCTATAGATTCACGGATTTTTATTTCGAAATTCCAGTTTTTTGCAGAAATATGCCTTTTTTGCCGAAAAAACACAGTTTTCACCACAATCGGCCAAGTCATCGATGTATAGATCCACTATTTTCGCCTCGAAAGTTTTCAAACTCAAGTTCTATAGGTACACTGTCAAAAAAAAGTGTCTTGATAAATCACTTAACTGGCTTAAAAATGCTTCCACAGTGCGTTTTGAAGGCACGTGAGGTGCATTTTCTCCTCTTTTTACTGTGAGTCGCCTTAATGTCTTCGAAAAAACACCTCTA
>CAJNOQ010000676.1:0-43557 GCA_905250885.1 Didymodactylos carnosus
GTCTGATTAAAATGAGATATCTCCCAGCTCTACACGACCTTTCTTTGCAAAGTTATAGAATTTACAAGAAAAGCCCTAAATTATAGCTTTGAACTGACAATGAACATTTAGGGCTTTTCTTGTAAATTCTATAACTTTGCAAAGAAAGGTCGTGTAGAGCTGGGAGATATCTCATTTTAATCAGACATTTGCGGTCTACAATCATGCTTCATTAAGAAAGGTTTTGGTTACTTTTTAGAGTTTCGGCAAGACTGATTTCCCAGAAAACCGGATCTTCGTACGGTTAAGGGCAGCTCCCATAATCATATTCGGAATCAGCATGGTCGAAAGGCTATAACCCACTAAATTTCGATCAAAAAGCGTTTTATCACCTCGAGAGGTTCCCTCGTGAGATCTATCTACAGCAATTCATTGTATGTTGCTCATTTTCAACTTTTTCTTATTTTTAGAAATCGTCTGCTCTATCATCAAATTATTCTTCATCAAAAATCAAATCATTAACAACATTTGTTCAACCGTCTTCTTCTTGTACGACTACTACTGCCACTATAACTACTCGTCAGACATTTGCTAGTCGTGTTAAACGTGCATTTCTTCGGCCTCATCGTGGTTCGACACAACGTCGACCACCATTAATAAATGGTGAATCACCGCGATCAACAAAACTTCTAGTAACATCAACAACATCAAAAGCGAACTCAAATCAGAATAATAAAGCAATAATAACTGAATAGATTTTAATTTTTTTCTATTTGTTTTTTGCTTTTTTTTTATTCATAATGAAACAATTGATTATTCTCAATCCGTACGTGTATAGTAGAAATATAGAGAGATATTTCTTTTATAGAAAAAGTCGATATAGTTTGATCTAATTTGTAAATTCTTTTCGCAGTTGTTATCTATTTCTTTTCTGTGTATACTTTTGTGTTATTCAAACTTTATTTTTTTTTTGTTGTTGTTGTTTTTCTTCTCTCACTCTCTTACTCGAATAATATTGTAGATATGTAGAGTACAATTTAATAAATGAATATAGTGAAGAAAAACAAAAATTAATTTAATATTATTAATGAAGTCGTTTCATTATCATATGAAAATGAAGTAAAAATGCCATCTGAAAATATTCGATGGAAAAAGATATTGAATTAATCAGAACAAAAGTTCATAACGAGATTTGAGCTCAATAGTAGATTCTTTTTTTTGCAATTCACTGTTATTGTTGATCAAAAATTGAAAGACTAAAAAGATTTTCTCTATTTATTGACGAGGAATGTATAAGTACATAAGTAAACTTATCTTTTCAGTTTCCTCTCTGTTTCATTTGTCTATCTGAAATGTTCTAGTTTAATGCAATATGGCAGATATCTATATTTTGTGCAATCTTAACTATTTTCTCTATTTTGCGCTTTGCTTGTATATACGAAAATGATGTTCTACCATTATACCAGATAGATCGAGTTCTCTTCTCGTGTCATACAATTTTGTTTGTACATGAAAGTTTGACATCTTTCTTTCTTCTAATATACGATCAATAATTAAATCATGCTTTTTCTCCGTTTGTTTATTGTTATTTTTTTTCTTCCTCCTAGTGATGAACGTAAACAATAGTTGTTTGTTGTGAAATAAAGTTTTTTTCTTTTTTTACTCTTGTCTGCTGCAGACATTATGTTAGAAATTAATAGACATTGTTGTTCTTTGTTTTTTATTTTTATTTTATCGACTTGTCAAATAAAGTTGTTTTACCTAATTTTTTTAGTTCAATATTGTAGCTCTTAGATGATTCTTTATTCTTGATCAACTCGATGAACTCTACCCAATCACTTGTCACGATCTACTAGACACTGAGCGAATGGTTGTCAAATTGAAAACACATGCCCATCCTGCTACTCTTATAGAACATTTTATAAATTACTTTTCTCGTAGTCACATTTGTTAAAAAAGTCAGAACGAATGAGAAGTACAGACAGAACGTGAAATAACGTTGATAATAAATGTATTTTCATTTTCTTTCTTTCATATTTTTTTGAAACACACTGACTGAGTATCTGAGCTGTTATCAAAGGGATAGAGTAGAACAATATCGTGACAACGCAAAAATATTGTTAAAAAAATAATTATATCATCACGCTTTCTGATTTTTGAAATAAAAGTTTCTGATTTTCAGTTTTTAGATCTAATCATCCTGAAAATCTACTATACATCTTATTTAACGCCAGACATCTGCAGCTGAATAGTGGAGAATTTTATTCTTAGCCATTAATCCAGATATTAAAATGTTTAAAAGAAGAAAAAATACCAGTCGACAACGTTTGTTCACTGCTATAAAGGGGGTATACAATGTCAGGATAATTCATCTCGATCATTGGATAATTTACTATTAATCAAACATGAGCGTTGATCATACGTTCTAGATTCTTATTTGCAGTAATGATTGGTATGCAGTTATAGTTTAAATACAGCGAATAATACAATGAACAACGATACAAAGAGTTCATAGTAAGGTTAGAACCATTCTTATAAGCAATTATGACGCTTCTGTTGTAAATGTTAAATATCATTAATTAAAGTTTTTGGATAGAAACAGAATATCCGAATATTATACTCGATGATTTCAATAGTACCTGTTCTGCTCATTTTGCTGGAAATCAAGTTAAAAAACTGAATATCTATACCATGGGGGAAAAGACGGCTCCGTGAGCTTTCCTGGAGCATTTGATGTTCAGCATTCGATGCTGAGGAATGCTCTCCGATGCTAAGAAAGAAAAAAGTCGCCTTTTTCCCCTTGATCTATAGTGAAAATAAAAAAGATAAATTTTTTTGTAAGTCTCTTATTTATTGGATATGTTAAATTGAATTGTTTCAATATGTTGTCGATATTTATTTGAAATATTATCATACTTAATCTAAAATATGTTTATTTATGTGTATTATTATTGTTAATGTGGCGTAAAAAATATCTTAGAAATAATTTATTGAGTATTATGTTTAAAGTGTCACTTTAAAATTTCACAATATATCTACGATATTTTCTATCAGTTTTAAATAAAACTATCCGTTGTATAATTATCTAAACAAATGATACTGAGATGATCAATTCAATTGTATAATCTTGGCTCTATATATGCTATCCACTATCCATCGTCTCATATACTTTGAATCAGAAATTTTCGATTTAATTCACGAAAAGTGGAATGTTATAAAAATGTAGTATCGTATTGAATTAAAATTGTGCAATTTCTTCTGATACAAAGACACTTGACGATAACAGATTCGTCAATGGTGACTATTTACTCACATACCGGTTAGGAGAAATAAACTTTGAGATGTTCATAAATTATTAAAAGATTTATTTAACTACTATCTGTTAGTTAAAAGGATGTGATGTGTGAAATGAAATTTTTTGACGCAATTTTCAATCATCATTATCATTTATCACAAGCTGTGAGCCTTTCCGGGAACGTACCCAGGATTTCTCTAAGCCAGAATGGACCCGCATAATTTTTTTCTATTATGCACACTACTTCACAAACAACATTTTCGTTAGGTACGGAATGTTTTTATTCCTTTCCAGTACAAATTATATTGCTAAGGGAAAACGGGATGTATCCACCCCATGGATACGGATAAAAAATTACTTTCACTGGGAAAAACCTCCACCAATGTGTGCATAGCAGAAAAGAAAAATTCATTCCCATTCTGTCAGTGCTGTGGCGAGAGAAAGCAGAAGAGGTGTAATTTTTTTGGGAGAAAACCACAGAAGTATGAGAACACAACACCATCCTACCATCATAATTTCAACACAATAACTACATGATAACGTTGACATCCATTTGAGCTTTTTTCCTCAATGAAGAAAAGTGGTACGCCCTGAGGTGACCAGGAGACTCCTGATTTTTAAGATTTTCTCCTCATTTCTACTGATTTTTCATTCTTTTCTGCTCTGATTGTACAGAATTTTATAATTATCTGTTAAATAATCAAGAACTGTTAAAACAAATTCGCTCATCAGAAAAATACAGGCAGGTTGCAAAAATACCACGGACAGTGTAGCAAACAGTTTGTTCTTCATATTCGCTGTGTTCGGTTTTGGTTTTTGTAGTTTTCTTTAAAAATATTTTGTCTATTTTGTTTATATTGTTAAACGAACGGGTTCGAAAATACCAGTAGAATAAACTGCATTTTTCTCTCTTTTTCTTTGTTTCCCTCATAAGACGGACCTTCTCATTACTCTCTTGGTAGGAAAAAGTCACAGATGTTTGTGAGAATGGAAATTTTGCTTGTCCAAGAAAAACCTGCTTGATACTCTCCTGTTTTTCTCCTGATTTCGAAAAAAACATCTGATCATCTCCTGATTTTTTACGGAAAACTCCTGATTTCGAAAAATTGGATTTGGTCATCCTGGAAATGAAGCAAAACAAAGGCAAGAGAAGAGGTCAGATATATACAATGCACTTCAGAGACCGAAATCAATCTGAGTTTTTGAATGGATCTGACCCGATTCGGAAAATTTGGATCGTTTCGATGTCTGGTGCACTTATGTTTCAGAAAAGATAATTTCTTATTTACTCTATGTCTAGTATTGTGGTGCGTTCAAACAGAAACTATTTGCTCATTTCATGAATTTTTTTTTTTAGCAATGCACATTCATTGAATGAAAATTCTGTTTTCGGACAAGTTGAAATGTCCGAGATACTTACTATTAAAAACAAATTAAAAAAAAATAGGAAATAAAATTCTATTTTAATTTGTTTAAACTGAGAATTTTCATTCAATGAATGTGCATTACTAAAAAACGAGAAAGTGCATGACATAAGCACATATTTTCTATCTGCTCACATGTTATAGTACAGTAGTGATTTTTAATTTTTTTTCTTGATAAGTATAGCAATTGTCTGTGCGTAGTTTAGTTTATGTTTTCTTTCTCTTCATTCACTTGTACCATGTTCGAGTGTGCTTTTATTTGCTGGATTATATCAACAATTTTATTTTTAATGTCACATATCCACCTTTGGTCGTTTAAGAAACATTTTTTTGTTTTTTTCATACAAACTTTATTTATCAATCGAACAACACAGACACAAACACAACTGAGCGCAATTAACGTTTATTATAGCATTCACACAAATATACTCATAAAATATAAACGTTTATTGGAGTTGTTTCGATTGATCAAAAGAGTATCAAACAATTGAATAGCACTTCGCATTCGCCGCTCGAGTATAACATTGATTGCAATCTATTCGATAATCTTTTCAATTATATCATCACACCAGAAGAGAAATGCACTGTACACAAATTATTACTTATTATTATAGTATGTAATTATGTTAATCATTAGAGATTTTTAACACGAATTATTTGTGTGATAAATAATGAACAGCTTATTTATTCGATTTAAACAAATTTGAGTTTAAAAATTAAAATCTAACCGCTTCATGTTTTAATCTTTTCGAAAAATCCTTTAGAAAATAGAATCGTTTGTATTGTAAGAAGTAAATAACTTTTCCATTAGCTATCCCTTTTGTGAAGAGTAATATGAATTGTTTTTTTTTAAAAAACCGAATAAAAATCTAAAATCAGCTCATATAATTTCTTTTTATAAAACTTGTCACCATTTATTTCGGAGAAACTGGGAAGTTAAGTTTATGCTCAAAATAATAGAGTTTTGATCGATTTTCTACTCTGCCCTATGTGATGTAGAAAAAAGTGTCGATAAAAGGTGGATAAAATGGTTCTTCGAAAGAGCAACGATTTTACATTTCCATGCTATCCTACTCATAAATTTGTCGCCTTTTTTCAGTGAAGAGAAGATCTATCAACTAACGTTTGTCCATGCATTCTCTACTTTTGCATTACCGAGATGTGAGCTACCTACAGTTCTCGTATATACACCTGATAGTCATAGAATAGATGGACGCCGAATGAATAAGCTAAAAGCTGATCATCCAACGTTCATTTCTTTAATTTACAACATTTATCTTATTATATATCTTAGACTTACCTTAACCCTTTAAAGCCCAATGTCCATTTGAATGGACATTGCCATTATCATTATAACAAACTAAGGAAGCATTGTTGGGAAAAGCTGATCTTATATTGATTGTAGAGAATTAAATTGGCTATCGATTGGTAAAAAGAAAATTTGTTTATAGTGTATGCTAGCTGAGATATTCAAATTTTAAAATGAAGAAGATTTAGAAAAAACTCACTTTTTTTAATTTACTTTTTTCAGGTAGGTTAGAAAAGGCTGTTTGTTCAATAACTTTTCAGAAATATCTAGGGAGATGTGCTCTTTCAAATTATGTCAGCTGAATAAATTATTGTTGGAAACTGTAGGCTGCTGATGGTACAAAACTAATTTCTGGCTCCGTTTTTTAATCATTCTTGATTTTCTTCACTATCGCAGCTCATTTTCTGTCTCAACATTTTCTATCTCAGCTCATTTTCTGTCTCATCAAACATAATGATCTAAACTTAGATACTTTTGCTCTTTGGTTTCTAATGAGAATTTTCGACAAAATAATTTTCTTCAAATTTTCATTGTAAATTTAAATTATAAAAGCTTAACTTTTTTACAAATGAAAGTAATTTTTCTGCTGTTTAACCCTTGGGGACTTAAAGGGTTAAAATTGAAATATGACATTTCAAGTAACTAGACGAGATTATTAAATCATTTTGTTTTTTTTAAAAAATAATATATTTCTTTCATTTAGAATTCATGAAATTGATAAAAATGATTTGGTGTGTAAAATAAAATTTATTATGTTTAAAACTTACGTTTAACTATGGCATTAGATTATTTAACAATTGAGCTTCGCTCATGTTTCTATTCATTTTTTCCACTTGTTCTCTCTTTAATTTTACATATCATCTTTTCTTCTATTGATTACTCACCATTAGTTATTTTTATTCTAACATTATTTATCTATATTTTATCTAGTGGTCTATTAGTAAAACAATCTATTGATTCATCTGTATTGATTCGTGCTCTATCTCTTTGTTATATATTTTTAATTGGTTATTTTGTGGCATTCTATTATTATCCATTATATAGTCCATTAGGTTTATTTACAATTTTTCTTGCCATATTTCATTTAAGTGAATATATAGCCGTTGCTCTATGGTCAAAAGAAACATTAACATTAGAATCATTCTTATTAAATCATTCTATTGAATATCATGCAGCTATTGCCAGTTCATATGTTGAATATATTCTTGAAATAAAACTATTTTCAATAGAATTAAAATTTAGTCAATTAGCTTTTATTATTCGTCTTGGTAAGTTTATCGTCTTATAATAATATATCTATTTTGTTTTTTGACTCTATTTTATATATTATTTTCTTCTAGTTGGTTTATTAATGATATTTAGTGGTGAATTTTTACGTAAATTATCGATTTATACGGCACATAAATATTTTTCTCATTTAATTAAGTCAAATGTTAAACGTGAAGAACATCGATTAATTACATATGGTATCTATAATTATTTTCGTCATCCATCTTATGTTGGCTGGTATTTTTGGGCAGTTGGTACACAAATTTATTTATGTAATCCAATTTGTACAATTATTTATATTATAGCAGCATGGCATTTTTTTAATCAACGAATTAAATATGAAGAATATACATTGATAAGATGTTTTGGATATGATTATATCAATTATCAAGAACGTGTACCCGTTGGCATACCATTTATTCGTGGTTTTGATTTTAAACATAATAGTAAATATATATCTGAAGATGAGTAAGCAAAAGAAAAGTATAAGACAATAAGTAATAAGACATTTTTTTTTTTTTATTTTTTGTTTGTATTTGAACACTGACGTTTTGTACTTTTTTTAATTAAAAATTGGATTTTAAATATGATGCTTACGTTGACGATTAAACTTTTTAAATCAATTTTAAAGTTATATTTTAGAATATGTTCGATTAGTAATGAGAATCTTTGTTATTCATCTTTTTTTAGATCGAAGATATAATTCATTTTTTTTAGGGCTTTTCATTATTATTATTATTGATTATGGCGTTGCTTCAAGGAATTCGAGGTTTGTGAATATTTTACACAGATTTAATTCTTAATACTTTATATTTTATTTTTGCTTTTTAGGGCAAGTGTTCAGAATAGTAGTACAAAATTTAGAATATATTAATCTATTTATGTTCGTTTAGAGTGGTACTATTAGCTTTTCTAGCATCAATTGGATTTACATTCCTCATCTTGGGTTGTGCCCTATCAGGATAGTAAGTAATTATTTGATTTTAAGATTCAGGGTTTCCGATTGTTCTTAGATATGGGAGGGGCTAAAAATTTTGCTTCGCAGAAAGTAGCTGGCGAAAAACTTTTGAAATTTCGAAATTTTTGACAGAAAGTTGCTGGTGGAAAAACGTCAAAAATTTTGTCAGAAGATTCAAAAAAGTTTTCAGGAGAGGGGCGCCTCCACTCCCACCCACCCCTGATCGGGAACACTGTTAAGATTGTCTCCTTTTAACGAGTGTCAACATTAAACAAACATTTTATTGTTTCTAGTAATTGGTGGGGTACATTTGTGATTATTTTTTATGTTCTTTGTCCAATACCATTGTCGATTGGTCGACAATGTGCGAATAATTATGATAGAGAATCGTCTCCCTGCATGGATTTAATGTGGTTTTTAACAAGTGTGTGGAAAAAATGTGACTAGTACATGTCACGTTATAACTTGATTTTCTCATTTATTTTATAGCTATTATAATCGTATCAGCATTTGGTTTACCAGCTGTATTATGTAGAACACAAGTGGTAGGTGTCTAGATTCATTTTTAATGAATAATGTACGAATCCAGTTAAAACTAATAAAAATAATATACATACGATAGATTTTAAAATAAGAATATGATTGTTTATAGGTATTATCGAGAGATTTGAGTAAAAGACGAAGACAACATAACTTAAAAATAAATTTGATGAGATACATTTATCATTTTAGATTCTTCCTGGTTCGATGGGTTTCATTATGGCTGGAAATATCGTTGTTTTTATTACAATAGCAATTTATTTTATGACATTTGTTTCTGATTCTTCAGAGTTATTTTAAAATACTTCTTTAACAGTCAGTAAAACAGTGTTTCGTTTGGTAAAACTCGCACAATGTATCCAGAAAAACAGACTGTACATATATTCGTTGCTCTTAATTTTTTTGACAAGTTTTTTATGTGTGCTCTTATATTTAAACTTTTATAAGCAATAGTCCTATAAACATTTTTTTGTAAAATACAAGTATGTCTGATGTATTTGCAAATCTTCGTATGTGATATTAAAAATAACACGTAGAAAGCATTATGGAATATGCTGTATGATTAAGTTGCGTTGAAAGACAAGATCATATGATTTGTTAAATTGTTTGCGTGTCTGTGTTAGGTATTCGATTCATTTTTCATGACACTGTTTTCGAAAAACAGATCATTTCAGTAATGAGACTCAAATTTCCTCCTATATTAATAATTTGCCCTTTTCTAATGATAGTTACATCGTGCATCTATTTTGCAACTAAATATTGAAACTCAAAAATCCAGTCGTAAAACAAATGTACGAATTATTTTTCATGAGTATTTCGAAATTTTTAATTAGTAAAGGTGCTCGATTGGGAACAGTTTTATCGGGCATCTCATATTTACTTATATCCCAGTTTCTTGTGCGGAGTAAAACCATCCGTGGCACAGTTTCCAATGCGGAATATTGATAGAAATGGAAAGCAGTATCTAGTGCTGAAAACGTGCTGACCGGTTCCTGGGTATTTGTCTTGTTGCATCATTCATTTAAAGATTTTTTGTTACCTGGATGGTTATTGAACGCGATAAAAGCAAATCCTAACGCTAATTTTGCCGAGTGACCACACAACAATGATTCAACGCGTCTGATGTGATGAAACTAAATTATATTATTTCTGTGTTATGGTTAAATAATCGCTGTATGCGTTCTTTCTTGGTTTAGGTTGACACAGTATCATGTATCTATTTGTTTATGATGCCAGATAATCAAAGAGCGAGCGGTAAAGTACAGCACTTATCCTGCAATGTGTAAGGGCATCATTACGATGGTTGACAAAATAATCAAAACAGTTTGTAAGCTAAAGAAATGTATAATCAGATGTGTTCATTGTGAGTAGTGAGCAAAAGTGGATCTCGTTTCCGCTGCTATTCTATGAACCAACACTTGTTTGTTGGATAGTAATTGTGATGAAACTATCAATTACAAAACAATTTATGAAGTCATTCGGGAAGAAATGAGATCTAGGCCGAATCAGGTAAATGGTTGATAGAACGTGAAGTGACAAGACATAGTTCATACAAAAGTCTTGGATCGCAAGTTGATATAAATAGAAGATTTCTGCCGATAACAGCATTGCTGTACTAGCTCTCGTAAAATTCAGGGTTCTTAAAAGAGAATGGTTAGTGATAGTAGAAGGGTATAAAATTCGTGATAGGGTACAGTAAGAAGAATTCTTTTGCTCTATAATGTGATGAAACTATGGATCAGCGGGGATACCCTGACTCCGGTCCCCGACCCCGGCAGGGTGGGGCCGGGGCTGAAAAAGAAAAATTTTCGGGGTCTTAATCGGGGTGGGGGATTTAGAACATTCCCCGGTATACCCCGGCAAATGCTTTTCGTTATTTTATATTACAAGGATGTTTATTTTCACAGTTAGTAAATGGATACATAAACAAACAAAACCAGATAATCTGATCATCAAAATATAAAGCTGCTGTAACAAAAGAAAATCAAAAGGAAATGATAGAGATAATACACTCCATGTCTCTACCAAAATGTCGCCATGTGCATACGATGCTTCTCGTGGATAGAAAATTTTCGGGTTTTTCCGGAGTCGGGGCCGGGGTCATGTAAAAGAAAAACTTCGGGCTTCGGGGAGGGTTTCGGGGCTACAAAATTGGACCCCGCTGATCTCTAGATGAAACATAACAGATGAAAAATGGAAAATATTTCTTGTCAACCAAATAGAATCGTTGTTTCGTCTAGACGTGGTTTGCGCGAGCGTAATTTCTGATGTAAAGCGACACCTGTGAATATACGTGTTTTTTTTTTCTAAATTTTTTCTTTTAGATAATAATTTGACAATTATCTGAATTATAAAATTTAATTTATTAAACGGTTATCTCAAAATAAGTGATCGATGAAGATCATAGTAATGGCAATAGCTAGGCAACTAAAGTTAGACTTTCTGTGTATTGGCCATCAAACTAATTCGACTTTGAATAAATTTCATGATCAACAAACGATCACAATTTTGTGTTCTTCTTCATCTTGTAAAGTGTCAATGTTATTATTAACATTTTTTTAATAGCTGTGATATAGTTGAATAAAAACACAAGAAGAAGAAGAAAAAGGAAAGGAAGTATTTGCGTGTGTGTGTACCAACCACTCAACCATTTCTAAGAAGATGACAAAACAATGTATTTGCCAAATATGTACTTGCGGGTATGTCAATATCAAGTAACATTTTCGAGTGATAAATTATGTTTCAGTCGCAAAATCGATTTTGCTAAGTTTTATTACCATAGTTACCGTTGTTCAACACCAAGCAACTCTTTAGGTTAGACTGATTATCAAATCATTTATTCTCTAAATTCGCTTGCAAAAGTATTCTTTTTGCTAAGAATTATAAAAATTACTTTCCTTAACCAGAGCATCTCTCTCTCTCTCCCTCTCTCTCTCTCGCTTTTATTCTTTTCTCCGTATCATCTTTGTCGAAAATATATCTTCATTCGAACATTTGAAATATTAACTAAAGCATTTATTTTTAAATTCGAATAATCCTTAGACTGACTTTTTTATTGCCCAGAAAACTCATTAGTCGTAAGGCCGAAACAAGGCAGATCGCAGTAAAGTGATTGTGTTCTCATGGCGATGTAGAGAAGATGACTGAGTAGTCAAAAAGAACATTTGTCTGATGGCGGATAATTGCTAATAGATTCTTTTTTCACTTCTTGAAAAGATAAAATCTTGCATTTTTTACTATTTGGTTAAGAAGTGCAGCTGTTTCTTTATCTTTTATTTCCACTATATACGTTTTCATTGATAAAAGAATGGAGATAGGAACAACATTTTCCATCTTACGCATATAAAATGCAACAAGCTGCTGCAGTTTTGATTAAGTTAACAGTATCTTGAATACATTTTTATTTGAAAGTAATAACAAATTTACATATGAAAAGGATGAATATCACTTTCATCTTTCTGAAATAATATTACTTGACTACTTATGGAATTTTATCGATTGTAAAGAATGCATCTGATTCATTTCAATACTTTTTATCATCATTTGTCAGAATCTTATCTGACTCAAACTGTGTTAAACCACAGAAACGGAATAGAAGTTACTACTCTAGAATTATAGTACTTCACTACTCTCAACAATGAAAAAAACATTCGTAAACATATGATTAACTCTCTTTTTGTACTTTTTGTCACCACAGTAATTTAAATTTATGGCTGCTTGTTTGTATATACATCACCATTCAAGAATTCGTTAAAGTTTATGCAAGAAGATATAAGTGTGTTTCCAATTGTGAATCTAATACAGTGTGGTTTGAGTAAAGCTATATGAAACTGCGTCCATATAGAAAGTTTTAAACACTCCGTTTTTTAAGAACTATTTTATCCATACTAAAATCTGCATCTCACTAGTTTTATTCTCCTGAGAAAACGGTCAGATAGGATTTTGTTGCAATCATGCGTGTATTCTATTTACTTCAAGTTGTTAATATCTTTAAGCAGTTAGTTGAACTTTACTATTCTCATAGGCACCATCGCTGTCCTCATCGTCCATTTGGAATCATCGGAAAAGGTGATCAACCATGTCCGGCGACAGAATATCGCACCGAATTTATTCCAAGAGAAACCGGCATGAGACAATCATTCAAACCCGATTATTCAGTACAGACTAATAATGCTCCAATGGATGATCAAACAACACATAAGTAATGAATTTTTGATTTCCGAAAATTAACTCTCAGATAGTTAAAAATCTTTACTATTCTTGTAGACATGATTATATCAAACATGCTCTTGATCGACAAAAGTCATTTAAACCGGAAGAAGTGTACGTTCCTATGGGTGATTTTGATGCGCTGACAAGTTACAATAAAGAATACACCCGTATGAATGAGTCGGTGCTCGCGATGTTTTCAATAATGTTTCCTTATTTTTTACAGCAAAAGCTGGTGAACGAGTAAAAATGATTAAACACGAAGGGCAAAAAACAGTATCAGCTCCATTCCAAGGAGATCCAACTTATCGAGGTTTGTTTTGTTTATAAATTTTTTCAATGATTTATTGTAAAAAAAAACTACATTTTGTTATTTTAATTTTTCAGCTGATTATAGAAAATGGGATGGTGCAAGAACAGAAGCAATTCGGCATGATGCCGGCTGGGTAAGACACTAAGAAAAACTCATTATTATTCCTGGAGTTTAAATAAACTTTTTTAATTAGATTCCACCGGCAGATCCATTCAAAGGTGAAAGTACATATACCACTGATTTTTTGAAACATGGTTCTGGTGTACGGCAACCAATCAGACCTGATCAAGGCGTACTACAATCTGTGGAACCATTCGATGATAGAACTGGTTATCGTACAGACTACATTAAACATCCGATGCAAGAACGTTTTCAACGAACAAAAGAAGAATATACTCCCACCAAAGCTGCATTAGATTCATTAACAACAAATCGTAAAGATTTTACACCAAAAGAAGGTGCTCAAAGAATTTTACTTATATTATTTACCACTAGATCAACTTTTTTTTAAATTGTTCATTTAGGAGATCGAACACGTTCGATGAAACCCGATCAACAAGGTTACCGAAGTGATGCTCGTTTTGATGATTCAACAACGAATAAATCTGACTTTAAAAAATGGGATATTCAACCAAATCAACAACGTAAACCAGATGAATATCGTGCTCAACCGGGTGATATGGATTTAAACACAATGTATAGTACAGAATATACTCACAAACCTATGCAAAAAGTCAATGCTATTAGACCTACTGAACGACGTATGATTGATGCGAAATTTCAAGCTGATACAACCTATGGGGGAGATTATAGAAAATGGCCTGGTGCAAAACCACCATCAATGAGGGCACAATCAGGATATGAACCACCAGGTGTACCATTTGAAGGAATGAGTACATACAAAGGTCAGTTTAATCGAGATACAAAACAATATATCATTTAGTCGAATCAGTGTTGATTTTAAATATATGAGTGTATTTTAGGTCATTATATTCCTCATCAAGGTGGACCATCTCGATCATTCAAACCAGAAGGAGCAGCGTATACATCGGCAGCTCCATTTGATGATGCAACAATGTATCGCATTGAATATACACCCAAAGCTGTAGAACCATGTCCAGCCGCTTTATTAGAGTAAGTGTTTACTCTTCACTTTCTGTGAAATTCTATTGTTCTTATTATGTTATAGAACAAATCGTTCAACATTCGTATTTCGTCACGATGATCCAACTGGTCACAAGTTTTATCAACATCATCAAGAAGTGGACAAAAATGGTAATGGAAATGGAAATGGAATGCATGTTAATCAACCACAACCAATTGCTTGCTAAAAAAAATTCTACGTTATGACTTTTGTTACTCTTTTTCTCTTTCGTTAATCTGTCATGTAATTGCTCATCTTTAAAAATCTTCTTATAATTATTATTCTGATTTTTGTTCTTATTACTAAGACTGTAATTGACAATCATTTGACGTCAGAATAATGTACATACACAGCGACGCTTAACAGCGATGATCCTGGAAATAAAGCAGATCTTTTATATTTTCTTATTTTAATGCAGTCTTCGGATATTTTACTCCTCCCCCTTCCCCCTCGTATGTTTAAAAATTTACTGCTTTTTTCTTTGAAAACATCGTTTCTTTCTCGTTCTTTTGAGAATATCAACTATATATACTTTTTAGAAAACAAATTTGTTCAAATTAACATCTCATTAGGATAGAAGAGTGAAATGAGAAAAAAATGTCAATTATTTCCGGTTAAAATAAATCTTTTTATTTTTAAGTCTATTTCATAATTTATTTAGCTACTAGGAAAAAAACTGATGTTTCTATTTTTCTCAAAATGTGTCGGAGTATTATGCACTCCATTAGAGAATTCGAAAAGCCTGGTAAGAATACTTTTGATAGTCCGTTATTAAGATATAAACATAGATTTTTTTTTCTTAAAGTCTTTTAATTATTTGAGAAGAATGATTAGACATCCCTCGAATATTAAATTTATCTTTTTATAGTGTAAAGTCTCAAGGCGTGGAATCTCTAACGAAATTGAATAATGTTGTATGTTGTTGTTCAACTTATTTTTAAAAAAATAATAAAAAATGTAAGTTAATTTGTTAACATACAATGAAGCTTACTGTTAATAATTAATATGATAAGCCCGTGAGACTGCGCAATTTCTTAGTTAAATTTTTCCTCGAATATTTTTATTATTAGTTTATAAATAACTACTTTTTAAGACCAGAAAAGAATAATAAAAATATGTGTACATTTATTCTAGTAAAAAATTCTTTTTTTCTCTAAAGCAAAAAATTTATTGATTTGAAAGTTCTCGAATGTACGGTATTTAGACTATTCTATTTTCTATCAATGGCAAAGATACAAAATCAAAGAAATTTTATGATTTTTCGACGGAGTTTCTACTAAAATCTTTGAATAAAACAATAGTTTACAGTTAGAGGGCAACGACGCCACGAGAAATATGCAAGGCGACAAGTGAAACCGACTTCTGTGCATAAACTGTAGACAATTTAGTGAGATATTTCTGGATCAAGAAAGACAATGAAAAGAACCAACAGAGAAGATCATTTTTCCTCCTGTTTTTCTGCATAACTTTATAACTATATTGCAAAAATCAACCAAAAACAGACGTTATAGACAAGTCGGTGAAATGTACCTACTATAATCATCGTCTGTTCTCTAACACACAAGCACTACAACCTGTACCCTTTACAGATGATGCAATTTTGTAAGAAGAGAAAAGGAAAGAAAGAAAGTATGATGAATATATCCTAGTAATTTGAAAGAGAATCTCAAAAAGGCTCTTCGTGTTTTACTTATCGCCTTAAATTCATTTTGATTCTAGAAAAATGTACCCATACTTCCAAACGTCCAGACCATAATAACATTTTTTGAGTGAGTTATAAATTTTGATCTTAGGTGAACGCAGCATGGAAACGTTACTTATCAGAAAACTCGGTGTTTACCTACTATCATAAATGGTTCTTTGTGGTCAATATCGAAATATAATACAAATTGATAATATGATTTATATTTGAATTAGCAGCCCTTTAACTGGAGCAGATGGTAAATATGTTTCAACGTTGCCATCTGTATTTTACCACGATATTAGCTTTTTACAGATGGTACCAAATACCCCTAATCTTTGTGATAAAAAGCATGATGAATACTAGGATAAACCTATCTGTTCAGGTTATAAACTAGTCTGGCAATGGTAAAATGCAAAAAATTTTCGAGACTTTTTTATTTCTAGCGACAAATCTGAAAGAGTTTACCCTTGGGTATAGTTCTACGAAAAAAAGTAGATATATAGTTCCAATAACACAAAAACTATCCTTCTCCGGTGGGAACGACTGTTATTACCGCATTCTGGCTTCGTAACGGTCCTTTTAGAAAAAAGAGGAACATTAAAATTTTTTTTAGAGGAGCATAGGGGAAAAAGGAGAAAGAGAGGAGTCATTTTTTGGGCCAAAAATCGGTACTGACAATGTTGTGCACACGTCAAAGTGGCTTAAGAATCTCAAAGAAATGATTTCATCCCACTTAAAGTATTTTTTTCCGTGTTTTATGCGTAAAAAACTGAGAAAAACACAGCAAAAAGTTATTCTAATTTAAATGGTGAATGTAGATGAACTTTGTGATAAAGTTATGACTGTATGAGACGAAGATGTTGGAGAAAACGAATGTGGTATTTTCTTTCAACTCTTTAATTTTTTCATGATGTGTACCTTTCTTCATATATTGTACTATCGACTGCCATCCTTTGTTCTCACAATCTAATTCGCCTGTTTTACACAATATACAAACAAGCATTATAAATCCACTGCATTTCATCTAAATTTGCCACTAAACTTTCACAATTACAAAAATGTACCTACACAAAATCCAGCATTGTTTATGGAGTTCGTTATGGAGTTTTGGATAAAAAAATTTATCAATAAGAGTAGTCAACCTAGAAAGATATAAGCTACGTGTCAAATCATTTAACACGAGCGAAAATTTATCCACAAAGCAATACTGATGGAATCCGTCAATATGTACATATCTTAATGTTTATTCGTTCAAGTTATGTTATCTAACGAGAAATGTAATTTGAAATCGAAATAACAAATAGTTTTCAAAAACTATTTTACCATCATTGTTTAAATAGTATTCAACAGAACATTGTTCATATGAAAGCGAAGAACAAAGTCGGAAAATAGTGTCATTTATTTTTATTCTTTTTTATTTTATTAACTATCAAAAAACAACATGAATAACAATACCCAAAACATATTTAATTGAGCAAAATGTCCAAACACAAAACAAAGATCATATTTTAAAATTTTCTTGATCATATTTCCATTCCAATTCACGTTATTATTGACATTTAATTCACTTTTATTTTGATCTTTCTCGCATACGTCGTCGTTTACGTTTAAGTCTTCGCATACTAAAACAAAAATTCATATACAAATAACGTTCAAAAATATATTTGTTAACTATCTCATTTACCGTTTCTTACGCCATTTTGCTCGCATGTTCTATAAACACAAAGACATTATCTTATAAAGTTCTGCTATCAATATTTCAACTTACCAATCAATTCTTAAAACTTTCAAAAACGAACACAAAATGATGGAAAAATGGCAACTAAATGTTATCTAAAACAAATAATAAATCGATCACTTCTGAAGATTGATAAACTATGTTATTAAAGTACAGCCTGATTTTACTAATACAATATTTTACACATTGTATAAAACTATTAAAATGTACTTACCATTCTGTAATATGTTTGTTGGTTTCTTACACAGCACAATTTCTAACCAAACAGGTAGGTGATCATAGTTGAAACTATCTGTAACACTTCTCTTAGAATCAAAATATTCTATTTAGCAAATTTCATGTAATTTTTAACCGGTTTCTCGTATCTTTTTCAGTGAGAATGTAAGAAAAAAAAGTTATTGTTTAATATTGCTGAAACATTTCTTTCCAATTAGGACGTAAGGATAAATCATCTTTCCAACTATTTCAACAAACACAATTGTGATAATTTTCTTTCTATTATTCTTATTTTTAAAACGAGTTTAGCATAAAATATCGATAACATAACAAATAAGCAGAAATAATAGAAAAATCAGCAAGAGAAATGAAATTCACTAACTTTTTTTATAGTGGTTAATGCAACAGAAATAAACAACACTAACGCAATCAATTGACAAACATGAGATATTTCAGACACAAGTTAACTAGTGATAAAAACAATTTAACTATTAGTTCGATAAGTTTCATTAAATAATAATCAGAAGCAAATTTTGATAATATTAGAACAGATCCTGTTTTTTTTATTCGAAGAAGGTTTATATTCTAATAGTAATGTATACAAAATATTAGACACAAAATGTTTGACTTTTGTTAAACAAATCGTTCTTCTAAGGTAGTTAAATTTCTCCTTAACAGTATCAATATTAATTAATGTCTAGTATTTGATAATTGATTAATTTTTTAAGGTAATTATGAGGTAATTGTTGAAATCAAGCCGGATGCAATCATTTTAGTCCCATACAACTAGAATTTAAGTCTTAGACTTCCTGCGTAACACATATGCTCCTCTCTCCATGTATGTTATATTAGTGTCTACTCATTCTCAATGGATTTCTGCAATCAAACTATAGTTAATCTTGCTATTTTATGTGACTAATCTGGACACATTGCAGAGGTGCCATTTTTGAGTCAAAATAATGCTCCTAGGTTTTGAATTATGAATTTTCTTTAAAAAGGATATCAAATTTTGAAGGTGACTCTCGATGGTAAAATAGGTATGTTTCAGTAACCATCAACATCCAACACCTTAAATTCATATTGTAGATAGAGAAAAATGATGGTTACATTTTGGTAAAAAACGAAAAATTTTTATCGCCGTTGGATCAGAAGTTATTAGCATTTTACGCAAAAAACATGAAACCTTTATATCTCAAGAACCACCCAGTCAAATTGGCTGGGTAATCGGCTTATGAGAGGCCTACATCCATACACGATTTGAAACCACTAGTAGTCAGAATGCTTGAGATCTAGTGGTACCCCTACTTTTGTGAAGTACTTTTTGTCTCTATCCACGTTTGACAAATAAATGTGGAAGTCTACGGGTTAATAAGCACCAGATGTAGGTAAAACAACCTCATCTTGCAAAATTTTGCAAAACGAGACATCTTCAGAAATAATCATGAATTTGTTCTTTCCCAGCACATTGTTTGAAACTAATGGCATCTCAAAAATTGACTGAAGAATTGCGGAGAGACTTTCGTTTCTTTTTTCATGTATTTTGGGTGCGATAAGTGTTAAATAGATAGATGAAGGTAATTTTCTTTACACGAGACAAGAGGAAATAACTACATTGAAAAAATATAACAACAAGATTAATTAATTTTTTATTATTCAATAACAGAAAAGAGAAAGTAAAAGCTATACAAAAACAACAAAAGTGTCTGTTTTCTTATAATAAAAAAAAGTCAAGGGCTGTCAATTGTTTACAACTATTCGGTATTCAAATTAAACCCATGGAAAAGAAAAAAAACACATTTGCACAAGATTGATGAGCAAGAATCAAATACCGTTTGAAAGAGTGAACGAGTAAAATTATGTTTTTTAATCGAGGATGATAGAAAAACAGAAAAAGACATGTTAAAATACAAAGTCTTATATGTGGAGATATATCTGACCGTATTACAAAGACAAAAATTGTCACTTTGTAAGGTAAGAATCGAACTAAACTAATTTAATATAAACTGACATTTTATCTCATTCAGGTTAACTCTAGAAAAAAATTGAACCATATTCTGACTGTAGCCGATGGAAATGTGAAAAAAAAAAGATTTTAGTTCTCTAATATATCTCGAATGAGCAACAGAAGAAAACAATTGATCGAACAGTAATCAAAAATATCGCTACAATATACTGTTCAAAAATAAAAATACATACGAATAAATTCATTGAAATATTTGCGGTAACATATAAAAGACAAAAGAAACATGAAAAATTACAAATGTGCCGTATTAGTCATATGATGATGTAAACGATCATGATTATTATTTGACGATGATTGTCTAACAAATAAGCGAGACTGCAAATTTAAATGTTCACCATTCGACATTGGCAACGGTGGAGAAGATACAAAAGCATTTGTGCGAGCACGTGCCTAAATGAAGATGAAAAGAAAAAAAACAGGTTACTTCAGACTTAAATTATCTGAGTTTTTCATTTACTCGTTTAATTGACAATGTTCTAGCCGGTTTTCGCCTTGGGTTCGAAGAGGGTGTATGTACACTACAGATTTTAATAAATATACTCATCAATAATGAAACACCTAATAAACCAAGAGAAAATGCCCACCAATATTCCTAAAATAATTACAAATTATGTTACAACAAGTAAGTGGACATAAAGTCTGTGAAACAAGTCCACTAAGAAAGGAAATGAGCTTTCTGTTAATATAAGCATTTAAAGTGATACATATTCTAAACGAAATCTACGCACGTTAGTTCTTTCTTCATATGTGAGACTTCTTACATAACTGAAAAACATTTTTGTAAAATGATTTTACAAAAATGTTTCCAATTATATTAGATATACTTGGTTTTATAAAAAAAACGTTAAAAAAGTCAATATATGAGACTTCTTTTTATGTGTTATTTCAAACAGACAACCGGTTTTTCTTACTTTAACTGATTGTGTGAATGTTCTAATATTTTCTTCGTTTAATAACATATTTTTCAGTCGAGTTAATGGTCCATCAGCATCAACTGCTCGACATTTCCCGAATACATCGCAGTAACCAGTGGTTCCAGCACATGCATGACCTATAGTACAATGATTGCTTTCAATAAAAGAACTCTCTATTTCATTCTTCTACCACTACTAACCTGGCCGATGTTTGTATCCTAAACCACCTATTGTCGCATTATTCCGCATACCAAGTGTTAACGTATCAACACACGTATTTGTCCGTGCTGAAAAAAATAGAAGAAATACTTTCGTTACTATAGTATAAAAAGAAAATCATTTTTCCATTCATTACCATCGAGACAGCCAATATGGCATAAATATTCACGGTCGATGCCACGTTGTCGAAGAGGTTCAGCAACATTTGAAATGGTCAGAGTGCACTCTGTTCGATTAATTAAAGTACAAATCGACTTTGTACATTGCTAAAAAAACAGAACAAAACAAGGAATAAGACATTGGCAGAGATAAAAGCATTCCAGAATTAGAATGCAAAACAGAATTCTATAATTATTTCAACTAGTTTTTAATCTAATTTGTCGGTACACGCATCACGTATGTTAATTAGCGACCAATACATCCAAGAACACTCCCCAAGACTAACTTAATGTATTTGCACTGAAGTACAAGTTTAAGATTCTGATTTGTGATTTTTAGGTCGAATGGATGGAGCAATCTAAAAAATACGCACCCCTTTTTCGCACAACGCTGTATTCTGATTGCATGGTGTATTCTCTGATTTGAAAAACTTTGTATCATTCATTGGACAAGTTGCGCGGATACCACTAAAAAAAAGTCATCGAATTTATTTACTTTACTCAACCTTATAGCGGAAAATATGTGTCTAACTTACTCGCATCTAACATTTCCAATACATTCTTGATTTGTCGTGTCTCTATGACATATGTGTGTGTTAGTTTGAAATGTACAATCATCAGAACAACAGGGACCCTTTGAAGGACTAAAAAAAGTTTTTTTTTCATTTATGGATTCAGAAACGTCTGAGTTTCATTCTTGCTCACCTGCAAAGTGATCCTGATCTTAATCTGCATCCAAGTTTTGCGTTTGGACCGCCAGCCGGATAACAACATTTATCTGTACATTCGTCAGTGAAGCCACAATCACATTCTTCATCGTCTTCAACATTTCGATTTCCACAATAACCAACTTGTGTACATTCTAAAATAAAACGTTAATTTAGAATCGAAGATTTTTTGAGACATTATCTACATAATAACTTACCAGTAAGACAATTTTTTTTCTCTTTTCCCAATTTAACAGCAATCATCACAGGACCCATTTTTTCCATACTACAGTTTGAAAATTTATTGTTGTTATCTTCCAGTCCTGTTGTCGCACGTCGATACATGATATAATGACCATGAGTTGAGTCACCACCACATTTTTCGTCGTCATGCTACAAAAGGTCAGATAAGTTTTTGAACAAAACTTTAATATCGTAGCACTAAGAATTTGTGATTATTTCTACTAAAATTTCAGATCTCTTATTTCTTTGATTAAATGATGTGAAAGAAAACTACCTCTGCTCCCAAATTGTGACCAACTTCATGCGCAAATGTTAATTCTGTCATTAATGATGATGTTCTTGTGTTATGATTAATTATCGTCACCATTCCCGTATTAAGTGTTTTTAATACTCGTTCACCTTCGTAAATGTCCCGAGCTGGTTGTTCACAAATACCACCGCGACTGTCTGAAAATTGAAAAATATATAACAAGTAGTTGTAAGAAGATAATATGAATTGAATAGATCATACTTGATGCTACACTACCCATCCATGCTAGTCCCAATGTTCCATCACCAAAATCACGCGCAGCAAATATATAGGCTAAGCAATATTCTTGAAAATCTTCAGCCGAATGCCATGTTAAAAGAACATTTGAATCCAAGTATGAACGACAAATATTCGTTTCAGATATACTCAAGTTTTTAGCCAAACAATCAGTAGGAGTAAGTATCTAAAACATGATATGAATTCTCATATTGTTCATCATCTAACTAAAAAAGTCATAACACTGCAGTATTTTTTCCATACGTACTCGAATCCGTTTGATACGAATTGTAAATCGATGCAACGTTTCACCATTTGATTCAAATTTGAGCGTTCGATAAAGTGCATTAGCAGCGGTCACCGTACGATATAAAAATGTCACGATAGCATGAATTGTTGGTTCTTTATCCTAAAAATATAATTGTAACAGATTATCTAATAAAAGCATGTATGTATTTACTTACATTTAAACCTTCATTTTTATATATAATATCCCATAGTGTAGGATCCACTCTTATGTAAATATAACAACATGTTTTCTCAGAATTACTACTTCTTTTTGATCGACTGGTATAACGTGATTTAAAATCATTATCATTTTGATCATCATCATTATTCAATGTTGTTGAACTCTGCAAAAAACAACAATAACTAAAGTCTAAAATAACAATCAACACAAAATATTTCTCATCTGCGTACGGTGTGATGTGTTTTCAATCGTTGTGCTTCAACGTTCATTTGTTCTCTACGTTTGTTATTTAAACCACAAAAGGATGAACTATCATGTTCTTCGTTGAAAACATAACGTTTAGATCGAAATGATCTTTTATCGGGCTTGATTACATCCAACGCATTATAAATAATTGATACACCGGGAATAGATTTTGAATATTTTATACTTGGTTCAATGTGATATGTTTCATTCGAGTATTTAATAACACCGTCAAACCAAGATGAGTAAAAACCACCTATCACATATGACGTAGAAGGATAACCTTAAATGACAAAATTGAAAGAAAAAAACTGCTAAATGCAGAGCGTCTTTTAACTAACAGCGAAGCCATTCCATACATCATTCATTATAGCTTTGTTATTGTCTAAAACGTTGCTTTATTGCATAACGAATTATTATTCTTTCACGGTACTTTCATTAAACAAAAGAGGTGACTAAACTTTGCTCAATATGAAAACGAAAAGATAAAGCTCAAAGCATTGTACTGCAAAAAAAGCAGAAGTTTTAACTTTAAATATCAAAAATATGCAACAAGCGGTCTAAAATTTCCGTTAAAAAATTAAAAAAGTTTAATCATTAATATGCACACATAGCAAATGAAAAGAAAAACCGGTAATCCTTAGCACTAATCAATTCCTTAACAATTTGATAGGTATTACTTACTAAACAATCAATTACTTATATAAATGCCTATAATAACGAATTCTTTATTTTCTATAAACTTACTTCAGAACACAGTGCATGGTCTATTGAAAACATCTAACAAATTCAAGAAAACATACCATCAACGTATCCTTCGTAGAGTATTGACGAATCGAATGGCACATGCTCATCGCCTAAGTGAATGGAATTTGTTGCTAAAAATTCATCATTCTGTTTGAGAATAAGAGTAATATTTCTAAAGAAAAGAAACAAATAATTTCATTTCATGGTTATTTAAGAACATACTTGTCGAATAATTCAAGGGTTAAGATACGTTTTGGGTTAAACTTATATTCATCGGTAGAACGTTTTGAACGGTAATGCTGTTCCACATTGTCATGAACATATTGAATTACATTGTAACGTTTAATACCATGTTTAACCAAATCAATTGCAGATACTAGAAACAATCAGATCTAAATTAATTTCGAGGATGTACCGACGACTAACAACTTACATTCAGATATTGACAAACACAACAATGAAAGTGCACATTGTACGATATAATTCATTCACAGCAACAATAAATAATAAACACTGTTTCTCTTTGTATATGCCAACTATCAATATCTAAAATAAGTAAAAACATCGTTTGATTCTACTATACATTCACGCAGTATTCTTTTCTTTACTCAGCAAACGTACAGTGGCATGTATTAGAAAATCATTCAGCAAATTCTAATAACGTCCTTCACAAATCAGCCAAAGATAGATCTTAACCGCTCTTATTAAGCGCGTGATGCCAAAAACAAACGCAGGGTTCCCGATCAGGGAGGGACCAGCTTAGGGATGGGGGGACAAAACTTTTGTTTCGCAGAAAGTGGTTGGCGAAAAAAGTTTTCGAAATTTTTGGCAGAAAGTTGCTGGTAGAAAAACGTCAAAAATTTTGCCAGAAAGTTCAAAAAAATCCCCAGGGGAGGGGAGCAGCCCTCACCTGAACAAACGGCAACCTTTTCTCGCCCAATATGTAGACGTCATCAGATTTACGAAGAGCTCTCATTAGTCGGATCATAATAAACGGATTGATCAACCACTTTCGATCTATCGAGACCTGGTAAATATCGCAGTGGAAAACTCTGTTTTTCTCTCGAACATGTGCTCAAAGTCACAGTTTTATGCACTAGTTGTTTAAAGCAACCAGTCTTGAACTTCAAATTCAATTCAATACTGTTTTATTTCTTCTGTTCTTTCGCCATGCAATTTTTTTTAAAACTATCATTTTCTAAAATGGGCCATTAATTGACGGCTATTTCTTACAGCTCGCGAGCACCAATATATATCGTAAATTCTGGGTCTATTAAGATGGCTGCTATTTTATTCACTCAAGTATCTTCAGTATTCTCACTTTTGTGATATTTACCCGTCCGTCATAGTCAGTTCCAAAATTACAATTTTCAGATAATAGAGTGATAAACAAAGAGTAGTCAATGATTTTTCTGACTGACCAATCTTTAAAACAGCGGCCATTGGACAAGATGCGCCACGAGAAAAAGTTCGAAACAACCCTGTCATCAATACAATTGTTTTGAATTCGTTGAGTTGATTCGCTCGTAGTATTTGCTCTACATGTATCTTAGCCTACTCGCTTTAGTGGTATAAAACACGGACTTAAAATTTACAGAATAAGGCCATTGTTTCCTTTTAGCTCCAAATAGTAGCTCCAAGGAGGCAGATTAATGCGAATTGATACAGACAGTCTCTTCTTGGACCAACTGTTTGAAGCTAAAAGGGATGAAAACTATCATCATGAAATAGTTGTTTATTAGCAGTAAACACAACCAGTTAATATTCGATTTGTTGACCCGCCCACTTGCATAATCTCTAAATAACTTTAAATAATTCTTTTACATCAAATATAGTGTACTGTAACAGCAAGTTGTTTGAATTGTCGAAAGAGTTCAGGTTTCTCTACTAATTATAGTCGACTAGCGACATAATGGAAATGGACGATTAGCGTACTCGAATTCACGACAGTCATTTTAAAATCGAGTTCGAAACTTCTATCGACGAATTATCCGTCTAAACATTTGAGGGCGATGTTCCAGGTAGTACAGTATCACTGCCGAATGGTACCCTCTATAAAAATTAATTCGCCCGAAAATGAATCATGACGAAAAAGTCTACGTTTATCTACAGTAGCAGATTATGATTAAAGTGAGTTCTATTTTATTAAGTTAAGAATTACACGAAGACATTCTATAGCTTACACACGATTGGTAAAATTGTTGATCACTTACAATATGATATCAATGCTAAGAGAAGGCGTTATTATCATGCGCACAAGCTCGCATGCTTTTTGTATTATATCTAACCATGTCAATATCATAATACAACTTCTCTATTTAGAAATGTAGTATTTGTTTATTTAGAGCAAATGATCTTAATTACGGCAGCCTTATCTTTTCTACTGAATGAAACATCTTGAACTATCTAAATTTTGAACCGATTGAATACTCACGGAAATAAATACCAGTCGTGATGCTACTCTTGTATCTGTAGGTTGCAGAGGATTATTTACTATTTTGGACAGGTTTTATCTTATTATGCATTGATCCATTTCTTTAATTTATTTAAAAACAATGATATTAATGCAGCACTTGCGTGCAATAGTTAGTCACTCAGCGATCGTGAAAGACGACTGAAGCTAGAAATGATGATGCACCATTAACTATAGGTTTTTCTTTCAATAACCCACTCTTATTAGTTGTTACTATTCATCTAAGCTTTTCGATGAACTCTTTTTCGTCTTGTTTTGTTAAGAACATAAATAGACTATATAGTACGAGATGTATGTCGTATATTAATGCAAAGATTAAATTTCTGACTGATATGTTTTTAACATACTTAAAATACAGATATCTGCATAATTTCTGGAGCTTTAAATTGGAAAGAATGTTAGACGATTCCAGCGATTATTGTAATCAGTTGCTGAATAGATTAATCTGTATCCCAGAATCTGCTATAACTTCTCTGAATAAGTTCAAAAATTTACTCGAAAAAGTAAAGTGGTCACGATTTTTTCCTACTTTCCTTGCGTAATACGATTATTATGGATCAGCACTGATAATTTGGAGAAATTTTCTTTGATTTCTTTACGTATCTTGCCTCATTCAGGAAGAACCCAAAAAATTCCCTTGCAGAGATAATGTGAATTCGAATTTCAAAAAATCATTCTAAAAAAGATTAAAGTAAAGAGTAAAGAAAGTATCTTATTCGAGTGAAGCATAGGATAAAACCGTATGCACGAGAATGGATGAGCTACTGAGTATATATATACGTTTTCTTCGAAATTCACTTATTTAAGATAGTTGTTAAAAGAATACTTTTTTAAATGTCTAATGTTTTATTTACTGAACACTTTTTGAATGTACAATTATTATTATTATTCTTTTGTTTAGATGTTGTTTGATACAGCTGTTTTATTACCATTGCCTATTTTAGGCATTGTAGGTTCCGTTATATTTGGTTTAATTCTTATTTATGCAATCGGTTGTAAAACATTTTTTCCTTCATCACCATCAAAAACAGAATCTTCCTCGGCATCGTCAAAAAAACAAGATTCAAAACATAGATCAAAGTCGAAAGGAAACAACGAAGAGAAAGGTGTATCAAAAACAAATGATCAAACAAATATAAATAAAAAACAACAATCAACAGAAAAATCATCGAATAAAAAATCTGTGCCAAAACCAAAAGTCGTGGTAACAACTGATAGTGGTACAGAACAGGATGAACCACCACAAAAATCAACAAAAAAAAGTTCATCTGGACAAAAACAACAACAAAATGTAAGTGTACTACCAAGAATGAGAAAATATATCGACTCTCTTAACCTTTTTACACCCTTAAGTAGTCTCTCTTTTATTTTGATTTTTTTGTTTTTTTAGATATCCCCATCAAAATCTTCGGCATCAAAGGATGTTGCTCCGACAAATCAATCGAAACAACAGACCACGACAAAAACTAGCAAAGTTCCTGAAAAAAAACAACAATCAATGGAAAAAGATGCTCAGCATCCAAAACAGCTTGGTGAAATACGTTCTACCGTTAAAGAAGCTGTTAATAACAAACAGGTTGCATTAGAGAAGTCGAATAAAGAACGTTCGTCAAAACATCAGCAATACGAAGAAAATTTCAATGGTGTAGATGAAAATGAAGAAGACTTATTTGTGACAAAAGGGGCTAAGAGTAAAACAAAGTCGACAATAGCTGAGAAAAATAAAAATACGGGAAAAGGTAGATATTATATAGATCAATAATAAAAGTCAATGGTTAAAAGTTATCGTTTTTATTTTTAGAACAACAACAGCAACGAACTCGAGAACAAACGGGAGAAAAATTAAATGCTCAAGGAAATAGAAATGTTGAAAATAATCAGACACAACAACAGACTACGACAAAACAAGTTGATTCGAAATTGAAAGCACAGCAACCTGTGCAAGGACAACAACAAACAGAAACAAAGTTGAAAAAAGAAAAACATACAGCACATGTTGAAGGTGTCGAAGGTCACAATGATGATGCTGATCATGAAGACGATGGACAGTGGTTAACACAAGGTGCAAGTAAACAGGTAAATTCATCTATCCTAACTCGTCCTTTTTTCACTTGTATGCCTTAAAAATTATAGGTAAGCAATCGTAATCGTAAAACAAAAAGTGATCAGGTGTCTCCAAATTCAAATGAACAACAAAAAAAAAGCTCATCAAGTAAAATACCGGTGAGATTAAATAATGATGTAAATTCAAAAACAAGTCCAACTCATACCAGTGCGACTAATAGGCATAACGGTTCCGATAATAGGTATAGAGAGACAATGAAATCAGATATAACCACATCACTAGCGTCATCAAACCTACAATATCATCAGCACCAACCGTCAGAACCAATTGAAATTTGTCAAATACTTCCTGTTTCAACAGAT
Organism: Didymodactylos carnosus; assembly: GCA_905250885.1. Classification (NCBI taxonomy): domain Eukaryota; kingdom Metazoa; phylum Rotifera; class Eurotatoria; order Philodinida; family Philodinidae; genus Didymodactylos; species Didymodactylos carnosus. The sequence goes on from CAJNOQ010000676.1 coordinate 29,228, forward strand.
CCGTATACCACAAATGATGACTGGTGGAAATTACAACAAACAAACTCAAAAATGACGGGTTCAAATAATAAATCGTTTAATGTCCATGATATTGGAGAATGGCCAGAATATGTTGAAGTAAGAAATCTTCTAAACGTATTTACACAAGTCAGAACACTAGTGTCTTAGTTTTATGAAAAATTGAAGTTTTCATTCAACCTTGTAGTTTGTCACTTGATACTTAGAAAGATGGATAGTAATATGATTTATTTTTGTTTATTTCTAGGAAGAATTTAAAGTTTGTGTAAAAAAGATTATACCCTATTCATTACAAACGAACATAGTTGAAAAACAAGATCAACAAAAACAAGCACATGATGCAGATATAGACGATTTAGATGATTTACGGGTGGACGTTGATTCAAATACATTAGATACTGAAACAATTGAGGATGATGATGAAATGCAGTCATCCCTAAAAGCTCCAGAAGAAGATAGAATTGGTGAAAATGGAGAAGAAAGTGGCGAAGAAGATGTTGAGAATGAAGGTAATAAATACTTGTCAGCGTTGCCCTACCGGGCAAAAATATGAAAACTTTCTTCCTAGATGTACACATAGCATAATGACCATAGTGAATGGAAGCACTGTCCGTCCGATCGCTCGTAAGGAGGAGGAGGTAACAGTACCAAAACAGCCATTTTGCCCTAAAATTCCCTTTAAACTTAAAACTTCGTTTTTATTTCTGACGAAAAAAAAAACTAAACACTTTCACAAAAAGTATAAAATGAAGTTTATAATTATATGTGGATCGAGTTTTTGGTGCAAAAAAGCATGCATGACTGTCACCGGCTCGATTATATAATATATGTCTAACTAAACATAATCATCACTTGTTTAAAAAAAAATTTCATGTTCTACATCTTACTTAAAAAATATTTGTACTTATAATAAACAAGTTAACTAAAAAATTATTTTTGTTTTAGATGATGAAGATGAAGATGAATCTGAATCAGATGAAATTGTCAGTCATGATCAGATAGAGAATGAAGATGATACCAAATATAATGCAGTCGAATCGATTAATACCGCTACTACTATGGATAAAGTAAATAATAAAGTAAAGGTGTTAAACTAAATAAAAATATTGGATTTTTCTCTTTTAGAACAAAGAAAATAAAATAAAATCGATAAAAAATGATGAAAAACAGCCATCAATCCCATCACAGAAAACGAAAAAAATTCGACGTGCTTCTTGAAATGGACTTATAAAACAAATCTGAATATGTTTTCCTTCGACAAAAAAAACACACGCATTTCGTTACATATCGTTATTATCTATCAGTGAATGTATCAATAAAAAGCAGATTTTTGTATCTTCTTTTTTTCTCGTGCGTATGGGGGATGGGGGTTATAGAGTACAGCAGTAAAAGAAAAAATTGTTTTTATTTATCATTCGTTTTTCTATTTGTTTTTTTCTTCTCTCTCTGTCTTCTTGTGCTCGTCGATTAAGAAAATTGATAAAAAATACTATGCCAGCACATTTTTGTTTTTAATCTATGTAACACAATGAGAGATTTTTTTTCTTATGATTGTGGGTATGTAGTAATCCTATTTTATCGTCATGATTAAGCCAACATCGAGATATACATCTTTTTATGGAAGTATACTGCTTTTTATGTGGTTTTTGATTCCTGTTTTGGATAAAAAGTTGTTAGTTTTATTCTGGTTGTGAAACTCGTTTTTAGTATATAAAGCACATTGAACATTTGATAAAACAAATAAACTCATATAACTTTTAAAGTTAAAGAAAATTTAAAAAATTTTTTTGTTCTTTTTAAACAGTAACTTTTTCACTAATGAAAAAAACGTTTCTATAAAGAGTGATAAAAATCGTTCGCTTGTCTGTTGTACACGTACTGATATTTATGGTCTCTTGAAAAATAAAACTTCCTTTCTCTTTCTTTTTAGTTCACTACTTTTTCTTCTCTATAGTTCTTTTATTCTTATTCTTTTATTCATTTCAAAAAAACACTGATCGCGTTGTTATTTTTCTCAATTACATCTCTGTTGCTTTTTTGTTGTTGTTGCTGTTGTTGTTATTATTCTCAAACATATATGGTGACCGATTTTAACTGATGATTATTCTGTTTATCTTTTTTTTCTTTCCCGTCGTTGTTTTTCCTTCTTGTTTTATGGATATAGTTCTATTATAATAAACATGTGTAGATGGTTATCGACAAAAACAAATATTTAACGTATATCGAAATGTTAACTATACAATTGTATATTCGACACAAATAATATATCATATTAATTTTTTTAACTGAAACTCTAAAATTTGATTTTTTACAATATTTTTCTAGGTTTTATGTGGTATAAAGTAAACATTGATCTTTTGAAAGGCGTATTTTAGTTCAAAAGATATTTGTCTGTTATCTCCTTTTTTAAAATTTATCCAGTAATATTATTCGATCCAAACACACGTATGTGTGTTTACAAATTTTTTCTACATGTTATTTTTAATTGACATCGAGGATTAAAATCAGCAAATTTATCATTATATATTCAATATAATATACCTTTATTTGCTAACTCATTTATTAAGGATAAATTAACTACCGGATACACCAATTCCTATACGTTTATCGTGATATCCTATTCATTAAGTAAGTATTATTGACCAATCATAGCAATTACGATTTATTACCTTAAATTAAATTCATTCCTAAAGTAAACAATTTTAATCTTGTTTGAAATATTATGTAACGTACGTGGACTACCGTTGAGTTTGATTTGCGGACCGTAAATCATGGAACACTGTTATTTTCGTTTTTTTGAGACACTTGACGAATGTGAAGATAAATTTTATTCTAAGCTTAAAAAAAAATCCTTGATATTCGACATTCACATGTTATTTCATTATTTGTAAAAACAATGCAAAGTAAAAAGAATAGGTAAGAGGCATAGCTGCGTGGGAAATAAAAGATTGTGATTTCTTTTTGTACTGAATCTAATTGGTTACTGAATATTGTTCTTTTATCAACAATTCATCATGGTTACTTTGTATAAGAAATTTGTGTTTATTTAATTAATCAGTGAATGAAAATTTTTTTCATGTTACATCACTAATAACGGACAATTTCAAATGATGAGTCGTTTCTGTATCTGATTTGTTTTCCTGACATTTCGTACGGTTCGAAGACTTTGTTTTTAGCCAAAAAGATAGATCCGGATTTTTTGAAGATTTCTGTATACATCATCCTTTCTCAATTTTCACATTAAAAAGATTACTCAAAAGATGAACAGTTTACTAAAATGTTAACAGATCGTCGTCGTTGTGCTTCTTACCTGTTCTTTATTTTTCGTTGTTTTTGCAAATAATAAAACAACATATCAGTATCGGATATTCAGGATTTTGTAGAGCAGGAAGTTCTTTATTTATTGAGCTTAGACTGGAGTCTTCAAATATTGGTCAAATGTCTCAATAAGCAAAAATAAAAGTATCGCATTATTCATAGTCCAACCGTTAGTTTGTTTTTGAAAGAAAGTGTTGACAAAATCGATCGAGTGAATTTATGAGTTTTAGACGTTAAACGCTTTTAAACATTTAAATGAATAAGCAACACTATGGTTAGTAAAAACCATTGAATTTCGCTTGGCTAAGATGTTTGATTCTCAATTGTTGTATATCTAAATGAAGGGAACTTCTTTCTTTATCTTGTAATAATTGTGGTAAATGAGCAATAAGTCATTTTTTCTTCGAAGCATATAACACGTGAAAATGTCTACTTTATTTTCATGTTTGGTATTTTAATTACAGAGGCTAATTCTTTTTTAATCTTATTGGCGAAAATCCTTACTCATTTCTTAATAATAGTGTATGATATTTTATCATTCCGATTGTAAATTTTTTTCCTTTCAAAAATGACCTGTTTCATTTCATACCCTTCTGTTGTCTGATAGCTGCTTGTATTCCACCTATTGTTCAGAATCAAATGGTTCATACTACTACAAGGCCAACGACGACAACAACAACATCAGTTTTGTCATCTGCTTTAAACATTGGAGTTTTGTCTATTAATAGTGAAACATTAGCATTAATAACCAATGCCAAAAATGATATAATTCAAGAACTAAAACAAGCATTTGATAACAAAATTAATCAATTAGAAATTAATTTTTCGAACAAATTATCAAGATTGGAAAATACTCTTTCAAATAAAAATTATTCAATTCTTACATCATCACCATCATTGAATTATGATTTTAAAAATTTTTCATAACATTTTCAGACCATCACATTCTAAACTTGTGTATGATACATCATACAATCATAAAACAACCATCGATGAACTAAAAATTCTAACAACAAAATGTCTTGGTCCAAAAGTATTGGTTGCTGCTGCCAAAAACAATGATCCTTCAACACTTTTACATTTGGTTGCATGTGGACCACTCAATATTTTTCAGTTAAATACAACGTTGAATAAACCAGTAAAATTTGGCAATGTTTTCTGGTATTTCACAGCTGATCGATCATTTGGATTTTCACCAACAAATGAAATAAATCAAAATGCAGCAGATGATTATAAAGATGATCATCAAAAACAAACATTTCCAAAGAAACGTTTAAGTTGGCATTTAACCGAGACTAGTGGTTTCCGTGTCGGCACCCATTTACGTTTAAATGACAACAAAAAATGGCGAAAATTAATCTATTGTTTATCATAGTACACATTAAGTGGTTAGTATTATAAATAAAAAGTTGAATTGGACAATTTTTTTTTCGTCGTTGATCTGACAGTGACTCGAGCTGAAAATCATTCTCTGAAACGTATATTGTCGAAGTGCCGCTGAAACATATGTTGCGCCGAAAGCTAAAACTGGAGCGTCTTTTTCGACAGATACAGATATATGTTCGAAAATACATGAAAAAATACATTCGACGAAAGTCTGCCTCTATATTTTTAGTAATGACAAATCCTTCAGTCATGGTGTGGAGCGAGTTTACAGAGAATTTGACTAAGACAAACATAGCCAGCAACAACAAAATTTTAAATAGAAAATAATCGTTATAGTTCGAGTACTGTTCATTGATCCGAATTATATCTGAAAATAATTTTTTCTTTGATCCGACCCGACCTGATCAGCTTCGATATCTGATCTCTCGTAATAAATCATGAGTTTTTACACTAATTTTTTTCCAAAATAATATGATAATATTATATTCTAGAAGATGAATTGGCTAAGAGTGCGTGGATGATTATTTTTCTCTACGCTAATTTACGCTGTTTTGTTGAAAATTTTGTTTGTGAACAGACATCAAAAGTTCTAAGTTTATCTACATGTCGAAGAATGGTGCAAAATTAGTTGAATATTTTACCAAAGATGTATAAATTCTTTGCGATTTGAATTTGCAAACCCAAATAGAATAATTTCCTACAAAGTGATCTCAATATTCTGATGTGTGTTATATACCATTGTTGTTGTTTTTTTCGATTTTGAGACGACTGTCAAATCTAGTAAATATTTTTAAAAGAAAAAAACAGAATTGAATTTCAATTTGTCTATATAGTATAATATGTTGCTCATTTAACAAGAAATGACTGTATCCGTGAATATCATCTACTGAACATATTATTTTTTGGTTGCATATATATAAAATAAAACAGAAGCAGACTAACTATATAGACTGACTTTATACAAATTCAATAAAAACTCTATCTCTCAAATGTTAGCAAAAACAAAAATAGAAATATTACTCTCTCAGTATCTCTCTCCTTTGATCGGGTTAACAAGAAAAAAAGCCGTAAATACGTACAAATACATATCGTCTGTCGTTAGTAGTGATAGTAGAAGAAAAAAAAAAGCACACACACACACGGCCACCTTAGTTGTTGTTCTTTGTTGTTATTAACAATGTACAAAAGTCTGTGCATTATATTGCACTAAAAACGAAAACAACAAACCGAAGCATAAATGATAGAAAAAGCATACATAACTAACCAAATTACAAATTCAAAAAAAAAGAGAATATATTTGATATTTTTCCAAAAAAACCAACATCAAAAACAAGAATGATAACAATAAAGGGGAAGCATAATAGCAGTGGCTCTAAATAATGAGATCAAGTCATCTCATATGTTTATGTATAATCTCATATTACTGTGATATATGTATAATTTAAAGACAGTTTGTTCCAATATTAAATTTTGTCGGTTGTCAAGTACTTTTTGCATTCGTTACAATTTGATCAGGTTGATCGACATCTAAAATAAAGATAAGAAACAAAATAATCATAATTACCCAGATTTAATTTAATAGATTTTAGCGGGGATATGAAAAGCAACAAGCAAAACTAACATCTAAAACCCCTCTATCGCAGAAGCGTTTTGTCGGTTAACAAAATATACAATTTCATACAAGTTTCGTTTTCTAAGACAAGTTATCGTCTTACACAATGTCTGCCAAATTCTGCGGTGCACTTTAAAGAATAACAACAGAAAATTAACTCTTAATTTCTGGTCTTTTAGCTATCACCTATGAGAAGCAGTTATTCAGAAATAATAAACTTTGAACTAATAGCTAACCATGTAAACAAACCAACACCTTCGAAAATATCTAACCATCATCTTCTTACTAGTTTCATCTACGTGCGAAAGTGATACGGATCCATTAGCTCTCGATATGAGATCTCGCTCATCCATCGTAACCGGTGATTTCAATGACTTTTGTGTTCCATCAAGTGAATAACGCTTAACATTCGTTCTAGCGCTATCTGAAGGGTCAACGATTGAATGCTGCTTGGTCATCATTTTTACGTTTTGTTTTACATCCGTGACATGTTCATTCTGAGGTAAATTATCATACAATGGACTATATATCGTTGCCGTCGTAGCTGCTTTCGACTGTTGAGCATTTGTATCATTCGAAGTGCTTACAATAGAAGCAAGATTATCAACTGTATTTTGATCAGGTACTGCCGGAGTTTCATTTACATTAACCATATTATAATGGTTTACATCAGTACCCAAATTTTCTGTGCTAGGACGTTCAATGGGATCGAATTTTTCGATAATTGGAGAGTGATGAGAGCTGTTTGGCGTTAGTAATTTGTTTTCAACTTGCTTTTGTTCATCAGGAACTACTAAACTAGATTTTCTCTCCACGGTAACGGTATTTGGGCTGTGATTTATAGGTATTTCATCATCTTCATCAATGTCATTATTCCAACTTTGGGTCTCGTCGTCATTTGGTACAAAGCGAAGACTATTCGGTCGAATCAATTGGCTTTGGCTCTGATGTAAATCTTGATCACTGACAAATTCTTCCAACAGTGGAGAAGGAGATCGTGTTCGATTTTCTGCATCATCCTTTTGCTGCTCCTCCGGCAATGCACTTGATGACGAAGATATTGATCTTAGAACTTTTGGGTTTGTAGCAGATGACGACACAACTTGATCAACACTGTTTTTCCGAGATGTATTACTGAAAGCCAATTCCATATGGTCTGACTGATTACTGTGTTCGATATCTGATTTGCGATTATCCGGTTTTTCCTCATAAATTATATCGAGTGTTGAGTCAACACTATCATTGTGTTGTTCGTTCTCATCACCTTCAGCCGAGCTGTTCGTTAAACTGTGATGGTAATCACCATCTTTGGATTTGTTTAGAGCCGTACTCGTCTCATTGATTGGATCTTCCGCATCAAGTTTTCCGGAGGGTGTTGCATTATCATCGTTACCGTTTTGTGCTTCATCTTCAAAGCGATCATTTGAATATTCCTCAAGTACTCGTCCGCTTGGTGAATGAACTCCGACAGGGGATGAGGCGGAACTTCGATCTATTGAAAACGCTTGATGAAAAGATGAGATTCTACTTCTCTGGTTGTGCGCAATCTCTGTATCCTCATTATTTTCCAACTTCGATGGGGAGTGAAGCGGTGACGATAACCTTGATGTCGGAAGAGAACCGGTTTCCTGCTTCCTCGGTGATGGAGATCGCGATCTAACAGGAGAACCTCTTTGAACTTGAGTATCTTCTACAACATGTTGGGTCTCGTGGACACCAGCTGTCTGTTCCACAGATGGAGAGACGAGACTAGTTTCGTGTTTCGTCGGTGATGGAGATCGCGATCTAACAGGAGAACCTCTTTGAACTTGGGTATCTTCTACAATATGTTGGGTCTCGTGGACACCAGCTGTCTGCTCCACAGATGGGGAGACGAAACTAGTTTCGTGTTTCGTCGCTGATGGGGATCGCGATCTAACAGGAGAACCGGTTTCGTGTTTCGTCGGTGATGGAGATCGCGATCTAACAGGAGAACCTCTTTGAACTTGGGTATCTTCGACAATATGTGGAGCCTCATGGACACTAGCTTTTTGTTCCACAGATGGAGAGATGAGATTAGTTTCGAATTTGTTTGGTGATGGAGATCGCGATCTAACACGAGAACCGGTTTCGTGTTTCGTTGGTGATGGAGATCGCGATCTAACAGGAGAATCGGTTTCGTGTTTCGTTGGTGATGGAGATCGTGATCTAACAGGAGAACCTCTTTGAACTTGGGTATCTTCGACAATACGTGGAGCATCATGGACACTAGCTTTTTGTTCCACAGATGGAGAGATGAGATTAGTTTCGAATTTGCTTGGGGATGGAGATCGCGATCTAACACGAGAACCGGTTTCGTGTTTCGTTGGTGATGGAGATCGCGATCTAACAGGAGAACCGATTTCGTGCTTCGTCGGTGATGGAGATCGCGATCTAACAGGAGAACCTCTTTGAACTTGGGTATCTTCTACAATATGTTGAGTCTCGTGGAAACCAGCTGTCTGCTCCACAGATGGAGAGATGAGATTAGTTTCGAATTTGCTTGGTGATGGAGATCGCGATCTAACAGGAGAACCGGTTTCGTGCTTCGTCGGTGATGGAGATCGCGATCTAACAGGAGAACCGGTTTCGTGTATCCTCGGAGATGGAGATCGCGATCTAACAGGAGAACCACTATGAAGTTGAGTATCTTCGACAATATGTGGAGCCTCATGGACACTAGCTTTCTGTTCCACAGATGGAGAGATGAGACTACTTTCGAATTTGCTTGGTGATGGAGATCGCGATCTAACACGAGAACCGGTTTCGTGTTTCGTTGGTGATGGAGATCGCGACCTAACAGGAGAACCGATTTCGTGTTTTGTCGGTGATGGAGATCGTGATCTAAGAGGAGAACCTCTTTGAACTTGGGTATCTTCTACAATATGCTGGGTCTCGTGGACACCAACTGTCTGCTCCACAGATGGGGAGACGAAACTAGTTTCGTGTTTCGTCGGTGATGAGGATCGCGATCTAACAGGACCACTATGAAGTTGAGTATCTTCGACAATACGTGGAGCATCATGGACACTAGCTTTTTGTTCCACAGATGGAGAGATGAGATTAGTTTCAAATTTGCTTGGTGATGGAGATCGCGATCTAACAGGAGAACCTCTTTGAACGTGGGTATCTTCTGCAATATGTTGGGTCCCGTGGAAACCAGCTGTCTGCTCCACAGATGGAGAGATGAGATTAGTTTCGAATTTGCTTGGTGATGGAGATCGCGATCTAACAGGAGAACCGGTTTCGTGCTTCGTCGGTGATGGAGATCGCGATCTAACAGGAGAACCGATTTCGTGTTTCGTCGGTGATGGAGATCGTGATCTATGAGGAGAACCTCTTTGAACTTGGGTATCTTCTACAATATGCTGGGTCTCGTGGACACCAGCTGTCTGCTCCACAGATGGAGAGATGAGATTAGTTTCGAATTTGCTTGGTGATGGAGATCGTGATCTATGAGGAGAACCTCTTTGAACTTGGGTATCTTCTACAATATGCTGGGTCTCGTGGACACCAGCTGTCTGCTCCACAGATGGGGAGACGAAACTAGTTTCGTGTTTCGTCGGTGATGGAGATCGCGATCCAACAGGAGAACCTCTTTGAACTTGGGTATCTTCTACAATATGTTGGGTCCCGTGGAAACCAGCTGTCTGCTCCACAGATGGAGAGATGAGATTAGTTTCGAATTTGCTCGGTGATGGAGATCGCGATCTAACAGGAGAATCACTGTGAAGTTGAGTATCTTCGACAATATGTGGAGCCTCATGGACACCGGCCTTTTGTTCCACAGATGGAGAGATGAGATTAGTTTCGAATTTACTCGGTGATGGAGATCGTGATCTAACAGGAGAACCGATTTCGTGTTTTGTCGGTGATGGAGATCGCGATCTAACAGAAGAACCTCTTTGAACTTGGGTATCTTCTACAATATGTTGAGTCTCGTGGAAACCGGCTGTCTGCTCCACAGATGGAGAGATGAGATTAGTTTCGAATTTGCTTGGTGATGGAGATCGCGATCTAACAGGAGAACCGGTTTCGTGTTTCGTCGGTGATGGAGATCGCGATCTAACAAGAGAACCTCTTTGAGCTTGGGTATCTTCTACAATATGTTGGGTCTCGTGGATACCGGCTTTTTGTTCCACAATATCTGGAGCGTCATGGACACCCGCTTTCGGAAATGTGTTCTGTTCCACTAATGGGGAGACGAGACTAGTTTCGGGTTTCGTCGGTGATGGAGATCGTGATCTAACAGGAGAACGGATTTCGTGTTTCGTCGGTGATAGAGATCGTGATCTAAGAGCAGAACCTCTTTGAAGTTGGGTATCTTCTACAATATGTTGGGTCTCGTGGACACCGGCTTTTTGTTCCACGGATGGAGAGATGAGATTAGTTTCAAATTTGCTCGGTGATGGAGATCGCGATCTAACTGGAGAACCGGTTTCGTGTTTCGTCGGTGATGGAGATCGTGATCTAACAGGAGAACCTCTTTGAACTTGGGTATCTTCTACAATATCTGGAGCGTCATGGACACCCGCTTTCGAAAATGTGTTCTGTTCCACTGATGGGGAGACGAGACTAGTTTCGTGTNTGAACTTGGGTATCTTCTACAATATCTGGAGCGTCATGGACACCCGCTTTCGAAAATGTGTTCTGTTCCACTGATGGGGAGACGAGACTAGTTTCGTGTTGCGTCGGTGATGGAGATCGTGATCTAAGAGCAGAACCTCTTTGAAGTTGGGTATCTTCTACAATATGTTGGGTCTCGTGGACACCGGCTGTTTGTTCCACGGATGGAGAGATGAGATTAGTTTCAAATTTGCTCGGTGATGGAGATCGCGATCTAACTGGAGAACCGGTTTCGTGTTTCGTCGGTGATGGAGATCGTGATCTAACAGGAGAACCTCTTTGAACTTGGGTATCTTCTACAATATCTGGAGCGTCATGGACACCCGCTTTCGAAAATGTGTTCTGTTCCACTGATGGGGAGACGAGACTAGTTTCGTGTTGCGTCGGTGATGGAGATCGTGATCTAACAGGAGATCCACTGTGCAGTTGAGTATCTTCGACAATATGTGGGGTTGCATGGACACGAGCTTTCTGTTCCTCAGATGGAGAGACGAGATTAGTTTCAAATTTGCTGGGTGATGGAGATCGCGATCTAAGAGAAGAACTACTGTGAAGTTGAGTATCTTCGACAATATGTGGGGTCTCATGGACACCATCTTTCTGTTCCACGGATGGAGAGGCGAGATTAGTCTGGAATTTGCTCGATGATGGAGATCGCGATCTAAGAGAAGAACCACTGTGCAATTGAGTATCTTCTAGAATATCTGGAGTCTGATGAAGACTAGTTTCGTGATTGTTGTCTTCGCCCATTGGATGGGGAGTTGCTTCATCCGTGTCTATGCCGTCTTTTTGCGACAGTATAACTTGTGATACAGCATCTGCGCTTGGTTCATTAACATACGTTAAAGTGTTTTCTTTTTGGAAAGTCAGCTGAAAGTTGTCTGTTTGCTGAGTTGGATCGGTATCCTGTTTATGTAGGTTTTCGAATACTGAGCTAGGTAGTACCGAGTTCAATGATGATGCATATCTTGAGCCAATGGGAGGAAGTACTGAATTCTCTTGCATATTGCCAGTTTGATCATCGTTGTCAACTAGTGTACCAGTGTGTCTGGAAGGCGAAGGTAGATCAGATTGTACACGGAACATCAGCTCGTTTTCGATAGATGATGATCGTTGGTCATTTGACTGAAGATTTTCGAGATGGTTATGTTCAAACGAATGCGGTATGTTCTTTTGAAAGTGCGGTGATTTTAAATGATCGCCAACAATTTGGCTTACTAATTCAACGGATTCCGACAGAGAGCGAGTCTTCGCGTTGGATGGTTCTTGATGCACTTCCGTCAACGGCTCCGAGTGTTGGTTTAGCAAACTCGAAGCAATATCGATTAAGTTTGATGTTTTAAACATTAATAAGTTTGACTGAGTAAAATTGTGCTTATCGATATCATTGTCTTGAACATAATCTGGAATTTTGGTTGCTTTCGGGTTCAAATCGATGTCTCGTATTTCCTCTACTATCATTGCCAATTGACTGTTTCTTCGACCTAATTGGTCGTTTATGCTTTTTTCTTCTAAGCTTGAATCAGTCAGATCTGCTGCAAGTAAATCTTTCCGCGTATCATTTTGAGCAAAGTCATTATTGACGTCGTTGATGGTTAGTTTTTCATCTCTTTCACCTTGCTTGTCCATGTGGCTTGTTTCATTGGTATTGTTAATTAGATGTTCATCTATATTCGTAGAAAAAGTTGCTAAATTGGTGTCAACAGGAGTAGACGATATTTCTTGCAGTGGCATACCTTGAAATGTTATTTTATCTATTGGCGTTTGTATAATTAACTGTTGAATTGTTTCATTTTCATTTGATGATACAATAGGAACTACAATCGGTTTTTCTTCAGCAATCGGCGATTTTTCCTGTTCAACTACCACTGGTAATGGTTTGAAAGTCGTATCAGTACTTTTTATTGTGTTCGAAGAAGCCTCAACCAATTGTGAAGTTGCAGATGAATTTAGTAGGTTAGAAAATGGTGAGAGGTTATTAGTATCATTAGTTGTTGGAGTAACTCCTCCAAATATCTGAGGATGACGCCGGGCTATATTATTTGCTGATGTGGGTGTTGTAGGTGTTAATAATGTACGAGATGGAGTCATTGGAGATTTTAACGAGGCTATAAAAATAATTAGTTATTATTCGACTATTCGTCTTCTTTTCATAAAATCTTATTATATCATTTGAAAAATGTTTTACACTTATGACATACACATTTAATCAATTATATGACATCTACCAGTTAATACGAATACACGAAAACTTTCCTATTTACATGATTAGTTCGAAGAAGTGCGGTAAAGAATAGCAGAATTAAAAATACTCTTCTGTTAAGTATGTTCAGATATTCTATTGAGAAATAATCAGAGACAAACGCATACAAAAACGCAGACATTAACATTTTTTAATACAATGTACATGTACTCATGGTGGACTGAACATCGTGTTATTTTAACCTTTTATATTTTGTAGATTCAAACTGAATGAAGCGTTTTCTACTTAAATTCATGAAATGATCTAATTCTTTTGCTTAGAAATCTTTATGATAAAAATCAATTTTTAAGCGTGAATGATCAATCAGCCTTAACCATTTCCTGTAAAAAAGAAATTAACAAATGCACGCTTGAAAAACGAGATAAGTCTCGTAACGAATTTCAGACTTTAAAAGTGTCTAGATTGACAACTCATTATTCAGTGTCTGCTTTAACTACGTTCATCTTCGTTTAAGATGAAATTTATATAACGAAAACTAAATGCGTTATCTTATAAGACGTCAAAAGTGGAAAAAATTATAAAGAAATTTATTTCATACTTTGTCGTGGAATAGTTGGTGTTCCAACTGCTGTTTTTCTTGTTAATAAACTATTGAAAAAATTCGCCAATGCACCTTCGTTTGATGATGGATTTGTTGTATTAGAGCTCTTAAAAATAAAACATATAATAAGAAAAGAAATCTGGAAACGGAACAATCTCATTACCGATGGTCCAGCTACACGCCTAGAATTTTGTGCCGAATTAGATGATTGATTTCCAACTGGTCCGGTTGCTGTTCGTGACATTACAGGTGTATGAGTATTATCTTCCTACAATAATAAAGAACAAATGTCTCATTTATAAAATAATAAATGAATGAAACATACTGTTCTTGCTGGTGATGCAGTTCTGTTTAATGCCAATTGTAATCGAGTCAAAAATTCCTGATCATCTTCAGCCATAACAATTTCAGCATCACGTTGTAATGGCTAGAATCAAACAAATGTACGAGTTTTAAAAAAATATTATAAAAATTGAACAAATATACTTCTGAACATTTATATTTAATCTTCTGAAGATTGCACAAGTTATGAAAACATATTATATTGA
>CAJNOQ010000677.1:0-43552 GCA_905250885.1 Didymodactylos carnosus
TACTTTACTTAATATTATTAGTTAAACAAAAAAACCTGCCAAAAGAAGTATTAAGTATATACTTATTTAATTCTCAATCGTGTGAATCTATATTTCGTAATACGAGATCATTGAGTGGTGCTTACTCAACAAAAAAAGAATGACTCTCTACAACTAACCGCTATAAAAAATCTTGGGAAACACTTTAGGTGTAATTTTCATGTAGAGAAAACGCTTTATAAAATGCTCAGTTTTAGGACTTGGAGGAAAATACTTTTAACTTTTTGATGTAGGGTCACACAAGGTTGTGTGAGGTCTTATTTTGATCAGAAAAGTTTGTTCTACAAATCTGTGCGTACAGAAAACGATTTAATTGCGGAAGTATCCAGGAAAAACTATTATTTAAAGACCAGGTTTTCGAGCCCTCTAGAAAAGTTGCTCGAAAGTCGCGAAAAGTCACTTATATAACCGAAAACGATACAGATTCTGAAAGTAGACACTTCAGGCTATCTTCTCATGTGTTTATCTCAAAACCGACTTTTTAACCGAAAATCACCATTTTTGAGCGGGCGGGGGAGGCTTAAATCGTACGCACTCGAAACTATTCTTTCACATATACAGCGTATTTTGTTTTATTTACCACCTCAAAAAACTTAACATACTCGACTTGCAATTACTAATACGGGATAGAATATTGTCGGGCGTAGATTTTCACAACGTGTCAGCTTGTATTATTTATTAAAAAATTAAAAGATTTAATTTTCTATACAATGAAAAAAACAAGGACGCATTTTCAAATTTAATAAGTTTTGAACTGAGCAATTACATATTAAAACTTAAAGCCTATCGAGACAACTATAAATAGCATGATGTGTGGTTGATGGTTAAACTCGACTAGTTGATAATTTCAACTTTAGGCAAACGAGCTAAACCTTTTTGTTTCGAAAAAGAGAAGTTATTTATGAATTTTACATGAAAAATGATTTGCCAATTTGTCGACCGAACAAGGTAAGTTTATTTTGTGCAGTAGTACATGTCACGAAACTATGTAACATTTCAGCTTCTTAAGAATTTGATGTTCTCTTAGATTCTGCACATTTGGCAACAAAAACTAGGTGAAATCAAATCATTATTATTTACGATAAAAGTCACTAAACAGTTCTCAGGGGCAAGAGTTCTATGACACAACTTTACTGGTATTTTACAAGCGGCTAGATTTTAAAACAGAATGAAAAGATTCATGCTAGTATAGTTTGAAAACAATTCATTCAAATAAGGAAAATCGAAATGGTACCTGCCTCATCCTAAGAGATTATCTCGTACAGAAAAAATTTTGTCATTTTTGTCTGAAAAAAAAAGATTATAATTCGTTTGGAGTGAGAAGTGCACACAAATGAAAAATTCTATGAACATTTTAGCTATAACAAAACTTCTTTGTTTACACATAGTATAAAAACACACATAGAAACCAAAAATAGAGATTCTATATATAAATTAGTAGTAAAAAAAGAAGTAAAAGATCATAATTCGCTAACATGATGCGTAACAAGGGACTGAGAACGAGAAGACGTTGAGAGATCATCGAATGCTTCCATAGGATTTAATACTGTTGATGATAGTTGAATATCTAAAAAAAAAGCAAAAAATGTCACTTTTATAGGAGTAAAACAGTTGAAATTGAATATTACCTGGTGAGAATCGAACATGATGTGACCGTGTAGATTCATTTATTTTATTCTGCGATTGTGGATGATTATCACGATAATAATGCGATACTGTTGGTTCATTTAATAACCATTTTTTCGTGTTTGGTGCTTGTTCAACAAGTACAAGCCCTAGAATAAAAGCAAGTTGATGAAAACTCTTATGTTCAGATTTGACTTATTGAAGTTCAACATACTCTCGATATCTATATGAAGTGTTTTAGAATAGATACATACCCTGATAATCGGGAGGCGGAGATGCGGATGATGGACGTCGATGACGACTCTTATTATTAATATTATTTGGAATTGAATCGTGATAATATGATAATGGTTTAACCGATAATTGTTCATTATTATCATTATCGGATAATAGAATTGTATCAAATTTTGAACGTTCTTCTAATTCAAATGATGAACGACTCAGTGATTTTTTTTGTCGTTTAAATGACGATGTTGCCGAAATATCATTGGATCGTAGACTATTCGAATGTGAATTATCTTCAATTTCATACTGTTCATCAGCATTACATTGTGAACATCGTCTAGTCATCAATGATTTACGATTTGATGCATTACATTGAATTGCAAAACGGAGTTCTTTTAACAATTCATACCAAACAGAATGCTAAAAAATTGAGAATATTGTTCGAAGAAAATAGTATAAATATAATTTTCTTTAATACATACTCTATGGTCGGGATGGTTTTTTCTAGCATGATAAACAAATTCCCCAACGGCAACAATTAAAGCTAAGATGATACCACCTTAAAATAAACAATGTTTATCATATTTATTAGACTAAATTTATAGAAAAAATTTTCTCAGTTTTTGATGTAAGTAGAAGTGTTTGAAAAATGTTGAAAATTTGTTCATTTTTAATCACTCAAAAATCAACTTTGTTAAAAATAATATTGACCATAATTAAATAAAAGTTTGTCAATGTTATACAAACCTAGTAAAACGACAAATATTCCACCAACATTTTTCACGCCTAATGGACTTGCTTTTGAATCTTTTTTATCTTCTCGTACGCATGAACCTTTTCCTTTCCACCATTTATTGTAGGATTTTTGTATTATACCTTTTTCTTGTAAATCAAGTATTATTTCAGAAAATTTTTCACGATGTGGACTACCTGGAATAAGTGATTATATTAGATGCGATAAAATCATTGAATGACCTAATTTACCTTCTGGTAGACCAATACCATAGCCTTTATTATCTAATAAGCCCCCAATTTGTGTTAAATCACATGCCCGTTGTACAGTAAATTCAATTGTTGTTGATTCCATTAAGTACGCATATTGTCCTTTTAGTGTTTTCTCAATGCCCTCACTGTTACTATCAACAAACACATCAGGATTAGACACCATTTGTTTCCACATTGTTTGATAGGTCGGAATGCTTGAATCCTGAACGGTATAAAACAAATAGAGCATTTACTTTTCATTACAAAAGAAATTTTAGTTCTACAACAACTGCTATAGATATATTTATCAAAAGAGTTGAAGTAGCGACTAACAAATGAAGAAGACGTATTACGTACAACATTTGAGTCATGTAAAGTTCAAACTATATTTATACACTAAATATGTTCTTAAAATCTTACTCTAAAAAATTGTTGTGTGGTACCATTTTTAAGTACACCATATTTAATACTGCTTTGTTTCGCTAAATCTTCGGCGCCCTCTATTGGGTTTTCAAGTTTTTCCACGGTAAGAAATGCAGCTACAAATTAATGTTAATAAATATAGTAACATATTTTATTTATTAAACAAAAAAAAATGTCTACCTAAATTAGCTGTATAGGAAGAAATTAATATTAATGTAAAAAACCACCATATGCCAGAAACAAGTCTTGTTGATATTGCCGATGGACTAACATCGGAACCTAAAAGAAATTTTCCATGAGACTAGTTGAATTTTTCTGTGTAGATGATGTACAAATTTTAGATGTTAACTCTAAAAAAAAAATCCTTTAGACTACGATATTTTATTCACCTTGTTGCATTAATGTTCCAATTGAAAACCACAATGTATTACTAACTGTAAATCTATTTTCTAAATAATGATAGTCTGTATCACATGGATAGGGATTTCGCCATTCATCTGGTGAACAACGTGCAATGAGTAATAATATAAGACTAACAGTTAATACAGCCGTAAATGTATATATCCATATCTCGAGCGATAATGGACTAAGAAAGCTAAATAATCCCGGTTTTTCTGGTAATGGTAATTTAAATAAAATAGCAATGCCCAAACTTAAAAATGGTTTAGTGAAATCAATTTGTTTCTCTCGGGCATAATTAACTAAAATGAAGAAGACAAAAATAATTGACAGAAAAAAAGTAAAGATATATTATGAGATGTATTAAACATACTTGTTAAGGGTGCAACAGCTAAATCTGCTTCCTAAATAGTAAAAGACAGAGTTAAATTAACAAAAATGAGTTTAAATGTTTCTCTTTTAACGAACCTTTTTTCTCACATGATCAACCATTTCTTGATAATTTCGTGTTCGAATTGGTTCGATTCTGTAAGTGAATTTCATTACTTTTGATAACTCCTAAAATGTATGATATTATATAAAATGATTTGTACATCTATTATCGTCTTACTTCAAGTAAATCAATACAGAATCCTTCAAAATCATCATTCGTATAATTATATGGCACTTCAGTGCTATTGCTATTCTTTTTTAGCATAACATACGGTGGTTCCTTTAAAATAACACACACACACATACAATGAGTTAAATAGCTAAACTTTAATTTCAATACATACGATAATAGTGGTAACAATTAGTGTTGAATTAAATAAACCACCTCTTGATGTTGGAGATAGTGTAAAATTAGCACCTATTTCAAGATTCCATGCGCCGATCTAAAATATTAATATTCATCATTTGACTCAACACAAAACACTACAAATAAAACAGACCTGAATAAGTCCCATTTCAGACAGATGAACAATTTGCAATTCAAAATTCGTTCGTTCACCATATGGTGAAAATTGTACTAGACCACTTAGTCCATGAAATTTGACCCGTAAATAGAAAAAACGTATGCTTGTAGAAATGATAATAAAATTGCTAATATATTTACTATTTGAAATTTTGAATATAATTCGTTCCCTTTTGGCCATCCTTTTGCCGGATAATCGGAATGACATGATGGATTTGGAATATAATCAATTGGTATCGAAGATTTTGGTCCAGATAAAAATTTATCATAGGCCATTGCAAATGCCGATAGTGCATCTATCCACAATGCTACTTGAGTCTAAACTAAAAATGTTTGGTTAAAGCAATAATAATCATTAGACAATAGATGTACTAACTGTAAATGTTCGTCGATTTTGTTCATTATTTTCAATTCGTTTAAATTCAAAATAATATTTCATTGCATCGCTAACTATAAGACTATCTCTATTGAACAAACGATACGCTGTTATATTAACATAATTATATTTGTAATCTTCAAGATCGTACGTATCAATATCCTAAATTAAAATAAAAATGAATTTTATATTTAAAATATTTGACTATAATATATACTAGTGTAGTTAATAAATAATGATAATTCGAATTGATCATTCCTAATTGTAACGCCATTCTTAATACATGTTTTGTATTATCATCATTTAAATCTAATATAATATTAAATATATCACGACTAATCGCATCGGTCAACACTGAACGATCTTTTGGATCAGTTAATTGACGTACAAGTATATCGGTTTGATTAATACCTGGTGCATTTAATAAACTTTGTAATCGAGTTAAACCTTTGAAGAAAAAAACAAAATAAAACGTTTCATTGCATATTATAAGTAGAAACATAAGGAAACCATTTACCTGAATCAGTATCATATATAACTAAAAATTTTATCCATTGTAAATTTCGCGTTAAACTATGAAATGCAAGATTTAAATCCCGATTGGACGGATAAAGATTCACAAACATTCTTTTTGATTTCGTTTGTTTTAATCCATCATCATCATCATCTTCAGAATCATAACACGTACTACAAACATTAACAAATGGTATATCAACATAATAACACATTGATTGTACCAGAGTGGCTAATGGTGGATAGGGTGGACCAAATATGCCGTTAACATGACGAGTTTCAATTATTGAACATACTAAAAGAAATAGAAAGTTTATGGGTCGTTATGAACTACTTTTAATAGAATATAAGAAAATTAGAAAAATTTATCTCAGAAAAGTTTCATTGTACAAACCATCTTTAACAGCTTGAACGGCTGATCCTGTTGAACTAATATTTATTGTTTCTACACTATATTTAATATTATTATCCCATTTGGTATTGTTTTTACGATTAAAATAAAAAACGGCCGATTTAAATATATATTCCATTGACTTTGTGTCTGAACCTTCGTCACGATCAGTAAATACACCACCTAAAAATAGACTTTAATATTTATTATATGAACGATAATTTTCATCTCAATAATCCTACCAATATTAACCGTGATTATGGGTGAATTTAATGCTAATAAAGACCTATTGTCATATTTAACCATAATAAATAATAACCAAGAAATTATCCAATTCACCAATTTAAGTTTCATTCTTCATTCATTGAGACCATTGTCGAGTCACCCAATAGCCTTTACGCCCAATGGGGAGGCCGTTCAAAACTGAAAAATAATCAAAAATATTAAACCATACAAATAATTAAAATTATATAATAATAGTGAAGATTCACCTCTCAAAGTAGAGAAAAATCTAACTTTTTCAATCTTCAAAAAACAGTCGGAAATCAAAGTTTGTACAACGAATTATCTCTAAAAAATTAAATGCACATTTCTACCACTTACGGTGAGGTGAATTGTTCTTCAATTCTTAACTGGTTTTTCAACACGTGTATGACTACGTCATAATTTTATTTTACTATTAACGAACAATGCACACAAGATTGATCGTTCATCATCGTCTTAAAAAAAGAACATCAGTTGACAAAATAATCTACAAAAAAAAAAAAAATAGCATCTGTTCAACAATGGCTACTATAACTTTTACACTACTCGACATTTTTATGAAAAGAATAACGAAAAGTCTTTGTCTGTATACAGTACTTTTGAGTGTAAAGAAATCTTTCTCCTAAAATAGGAGGGATGAAGGGAGAATACATTACAGACACTATTTTCTTCTTTTATATTATTCTGAAAAATTTCCATTGATTATACAAACAACGATATGAAACATTCTTCTATTGCTTTTTTTTTCTTTCTTTATCGAATAAATTCACTGGAAAACATAATGATAAAGACAGGTACAATTACATACGAATAGTTCAACATCTTTCTATAAAAGTTTCAAATTTCAATATTGAAAAGAAACGAAAAAATTAATATATACAACCAGGTAACAAATAAGCAAGTTTTACTGATTTTATGTTTAAAATTTAAGCTTTAATATTGACTATGATATTATCGGGAAAATCAAAGTTTTTTAAACAAAACTGATTTTTTTTATTTTTTTATCTCAAAAATTTAAATTTTAAGTCACTATAAACTATTCTTTTAGTATCTCAAAAGATACATCCAACACTATCCACTAAACCATAAAATGATTTAATACAGTCAAACCCATACGGAATCTATTAATCTTTTTTTCTCAGTCAGTCACTTGTCACAAGGTTGCACCATTGCAAAACAAAATTGAGAGATATTAATAATAACGGAAACACAGACAATATATAGAACCATCAAATAAATATCTACCTGATAATACTTTTTAGAGTAAAGAAGAACATCCTATTTTATTAAGAATACTCATGTTCGAATAAATATATATATACAGAGAGAGAGAGAGAGAACAAAAGAAAGAAAGAAAAGAAAGAAAACCGACAAGTACACTTGAAGAAGTAAGAAGTTCATATGCTTTTCTAGAAGGCAAAGATAAATAATCTAAGCTTTTCCAAGTATATGTATTGTGTATGTTGTTGATGCCACGATAAGTATTTTTAATGTCTTCATGAAGTTCTTTTATTTCTTCTACATATTAATATTTTCTTTATATATGATTTCTTCTTTTCTTTTCTTTTCTTTCTCTATTTTCCAGTTTTTTTCGTAATAATCCATTCATTTCCCAAACCACCAACGACTTGGTGGATAGATAATTAGATGTGTTAGCAATATACAGAAATGATGAAATAAAAAATTATTGTAGAAAAACCAGAGACAAGAGGCATACACGCTCAACAGATAAAAAAAAGTTAAAAAAAAAAAGAAATGATTTTGAGTTTTGAGTTCAAGGAGAAGAAAAAGGAAAAAAACTTGAATAACAATAACTCCACAGGGGAAACGATTATTATCGTTCTTATCCACGTTTCTAATATTCCAATTGATAAAAAAAAAAAAACTTTTTACGAAATCAGTCAGCATGCTATATACTTAACTGTGATTGTATTTTATCAGCACAAATTCGAACTCATTAGGTTTTTAAACGAAATAAGAAGACCAAGAAAATATTTTTCTTTAACGAATCTTTATAGCAGGGGGCGTAACAGGATAAGGCATAAGATGAGCCTTTTGTCATGCGAGAAATTTTTTCTCTTTTTTCTACACAAAAAAAAGAAAAGTGTCAACAATGTTACTGGTATTTAAATGGTGAACATGAATCTTGTTATAAACGTGCTAAACTCGATAAATATTTGACATCCAAAATTGATAAGAGCATGTTTACTGAGAATCACTGATGCAAGCTGTAAAAATTCTAAAAAAAACCGTTGAACGACAGAAAATAATGTTCATGATGAAGGGGTATTTTCTTCTTTAGAAGTCAGACATCATCGAACAAATTATAAAAAAGAGAAAAATAAGTTTGATGGTTTTAACATACAAAAATTCTTCATCTTTTTTCTAAAAAATCATTCATCTTATATTCTGAGTGAATTTTTGAAACAACAATCTAAATTTTCTTAAAACCATCTGTACAACTAACTTGACTGTCCGTTTGTATTTTCAGTTCAGTAATCTTTAGTACTTATTTGACATCAGTTTAACAATTTACCGTACGACAAATAAAGAAAAAAAACTATGCATTCGAAACAAATATAACCTATTATTGATCAGAGCAGGCAAAAACATGAAAATCTCTTCTATGTTTCTTTCTCTAATTATTTTATTTTTCTTCTGTTCAGTTATTCTAGGAAACCGTTGTTCTTCTGAAAAAAAGTATCATTTACATGCAAAAAAAGACACAGTCATTCTATTGTAATTAAATTAACATCCTGATTTTAGTCACTGCGTTGTTCATACAGCTTTGTACTTTAACAAAACTCTGTTTTCAACAAAAAAAATTTTCGATTATACATCCTATAGGCAAAATGCAGAACAAACTGTCTGTAATTTTTAGATTTAAATAAAGTAAGTAAAATGAGTCAGTAAACTTCAAAGTTCTTTCGATGTAATTAATATACAACTTTCGGGAAGAACAAAAATTTGAACAAGAAAGAATTTACTGTTTCATAACAGAAACACTCACTCAGTCTTGCAGTATCTTAATATATATTGTTTCCTTTTTTTATGTGTTCATTGCATGTTTGCGTCTTGAAATTTTTAGTGTATTTTTAATTGCATAATAATTGAATTCATCATTCAATATAGCGACTTCAGAAATCAAGTAAATGAAAAGAAAAAAATCTAAACACGAATAAATTTTACCATGTGACTGTATATCACTTTCGACATATGCATCCTTGGCACGGAAAATAGTCCCAAGCAATCGTTTACGCTTACTATAACATGAAATTACGATTAGCTCAGTTAGTATAGAGAAAGAAACGTAAGTTAAACATTTTAACACTTCTATATCAGCAAAAATTGTGCACAGTACTAATAGATATTACACACAAAAGCTGAAATAATGTTATTGCATCAACTTTGAGTAAAGTAATATAGAAAAAAAGTGCTTATGTATTGAATTATGGTCATTTAAATGACAGATCTCTAACTTGTTTGATTCTTTATATTGAAACTATTCGTTGTATAACTATTTGTCTATTATATTCTGATAATTATGGAATTTGTTTATATATTCCATGTCTCATGCCACATGCAAAAACATTTCACCGAATTTTGATGAAAAAAGTTCTTTAAGAGCGTACTGACTCATAAATAGGAATTATGTGGTTTTATTTAACATTTTACTGCACTTATCCCTTTCTCTATATGTTCGTCTCATAATGAACAACAAGTTCATGAAACTAATAGTAGACACATTGTAAAACCATATAATTACTCTGAGCAAATAGATAAGCTGTGGATCTTGGATACAAACGAGAATCTCTTATCATCGTTCTACTAGGATTGGATTATGAACTGGCTGAAGATGTACTGAATTGTTCTAAAGATAAATCTCGTCATAGAGAGTCATATCAGAGTGTCTATTCTAACTGATCTAAATGATAGGCATATATCTGATATAGAAGTTTTCTTCATCTAATAACTTCTGATTTTTACACAATGATCAGATGTAATATCACAAAAGAAAAACAATGGCCTGTTTTTTTCACAACGGACAAAAGCGATAATTCTATAAAATATTAACTAAGAAAGCAAAAACAACAATGAACTGAAATGAGAATCAGAATATATTTTTATATAAAATAATCAGTCAAGTAGAACATATAATCTCTTTTCTGTTTAGAACATCTCTAATAGGTTTTGTTCAGCTACATAAAACATGAAAATTTTTGTTTAAACTATTTTTATAAGACAAAAGTATTCAGAAATGTAATATATTCCAGTCAATATGGTAGTATGACTAATTGTCTATTTCATACAATTGAATCAAGTATTTATATAGCAACATAATCAGTATCGAATAAAGGAAATAAACATTGCAATCTTAGTTTCATGTCATTGAACATTGATTTTATTATAAAATATGGTTGTATACAATAAATTTTGACTTTAGTTTTCTCGTTTACCGATTTTAATTCATAAATTAATAGTTGGCTAAAACTAACTGAACCAGATGACAATGTGTCTATAATTAATGTCTAACATGTTGAATAAAAATAGTTTTGTTAGTCATATACATGATCGATTTTTTACATAAAAAACTCTATCATCTCGTCTACATCTCTCTCTTAGAATGTTATAAAAATATTTTATTACTAATATATAATATATAATTGGTATTCATTAAAATAATACTGTTTCCTAATTCTCATCGGATGTGATCAGCATACAAATGGACATATGATGTATTTCGTTACATCATCATGATAATATTAGATACGTACACCAGATGATAACCACATCTGACATATTTTATGATTACCTAGAATAGAGTCTATTGATTATGTGTAATACATGTTCACATTATTTGGCAATATCATCAAGCATCTCACAATATTTCTGAAATGCAAGTGTAGTTTGTCTTCTAATATTGTTCGCTGATCAATTTATGAGTACAATGTCACTATAACAATCGTATTTTATTGTTTTTATATTAGATCTCAGTGTAGAAGACGATAAATAGTATAAAAGTGAGTGTAAATGGATATAAAAGTAAATTTATCATAAATCTCAACACTGATTAAATCATGTTTCTGTGAACAGATTAAACGCTTCATAAAAAACAATCGACAAAAAAATAAATACAGTAAGTTCAAACGAGACTGATAAAATTAGTTTTTCTCATCTTTGAATATTCAAATATTTTTGTGCATTGTCTTCTGTTACAAATAAATACTTTGTCTAAAATAAAAAAAAAACTTGAGTTTCTTGTTTTCTTCTTCTCATTATTCAGGAAATAAAGATAAATCAATTGATCAGTCCTCTATTTTCAGTCTGTATACTTTTGATCAACGTTTATTCTTTCCATTTTTTGATTTAACAACATTCATTTAATATTTTAATAACAACAAAAAGAAAAAAAGATTTTTTTGCTATTTGTGCTTCACTGTTTTCTAGTAGCACAGTTATCAAACTTATGGTCTAGGTCATTAAGTAAATTTCATCATTGAGTATATTTCATGGTTTTAATCTCTTGATACATATCATAAAACCAGTAATAAGAAGGGTTACATGACTTTATTTAATATGACGAAAACGAAATCAAATAAATCACTAATTTGAAAAGAAATCATATTATCTTGTTTTTTTCAGTCATAGTGCAATGTTGTTGTCTTTCAAATGAAAAATGTAGAAAACGCAACCTAATCTTACTAATAATAGAACTAACGAAATATTTAGGGTTATTAACAGTTATCAAAAAATCTATCCAATATAAAATTGAATAATTATTTAGTAAGATTAAATAAATTAGTTACCAATTTATGTCAAAAAAATCAGTGCGATAATGGGTCGAACGTTTTTATTATTGTATACGATAATATTATTTATTTCTATTTTCTACTTTTATTTTTATTGAGCAATTCTCATTTTAATTTATCCATTAAATGTACAAAAAATATATAGATGAAAACAAACAAGACAAATGTTAGAAAAAATACAATTTCTTTTTCTTTTTTGTTTTTGTCTCTTTCTACTTTCTATTGAAAAATAATCACAAGCAATAAAATATTGTGAAGACATACTCATTCATCACTGACAAACTAATCTATGTTCAGAGAAAAAAACAGAAAAACATTACTAGAAAAAAGAAAACAGCTTTTATTTTTTCTTAAAAAAATAAAGTACAAGAATAAATACAAATTAAAGCAAAGACACAAAAGAACAACAGAGGGAGATTATACAAAATAGAAAAAACAAACAAATGGAGCAAACAAAAAGATTTAGTATCTAAAATAGATATACAAAAAATACATCTGACATTTTTTTTTACTCAATAAGAGTCAAAACTAAGTATATAACAAAAAATAACAAAAGAAAAAAAAAATATATGTATCAAACATTTTTCATTTAACTATCACAAATACGTTGTTGAATATTTTCAATAATTATTTTAATTGATTTTTGATTATTTATTTTGACATATTCTTTATTACGCATTTTTAATATTTTTAACCATCCATCATTTTCTTGACATTCACATAGATAACGAACTAATTCAACAGATTCGACTAAATAAATGAAAATAGATTTTTCTATATAGTTTACTAATAAAAACTGTTATGTATTTATCACTTGCTGTCGTCTATATTCCAAAAATAAAAAATTCTTACTGATAGAAAAGAATTTCCTATCTGAGATACACTGCATCTTTTTTTAGCATATTGTTTAGAAAATTTTGCTCAAATGATAAGCGATCGTTTCGTGTAACTTGGTCGATAACGTAAGTCAGACACTTTTTCGCTATTTTGTTATTTTTATATCTTTCAAACAAAAGTACACTATGAACTCACGATTGTCTCCACAGATGGGCAAGTCCAAGTCCGGACTGATACACTTTTTCACACGGACTAGGACTGGACTCGGACTGAAAAAATAGTGGGCTTGCTCATCACTGATTGTCTCGTTTTGTGATGAAAAGTGTGCTTAATAAAACGAGTCGCATCAGAGTTCTTCAACGGGGAAACTTTTCCTGGTGATTAAAAGCTTTTCTAATTAAAATTAAGGTAACCCTTGATGCTGATTGCGAATCTGACGTCCGTTTGTCCTCTTATTGAGTTTCTGAGTGGATCTTTTAAGTTTGATCTCTAAAAACTCATCATAAATCTGAAAATAAAAAAGAATTTTGTTTATAGTGCTTATCGAGTTGTCAATATGGAAAAATTTTTAGAACTATCGAGCAAGTTTTTTAATTGAGTTAGAAAAAGGTTAATTTCAAGTACAGTAAAATATCTTTTTTCAAGTTTGTTAACAGTAAACTTTTTACTGAAATGATTGTGATATTATTCAATTTCAGCAGCTCTGACTTTTACTTCCGTCTACGAAGGCTAACATTTCTAGCTTAGCACCATCTGTCCACTTGTTTACGTATATCGACTTTTCTTTTGAACAAATACTTACGTTCTGTTAATCCGGATCTATGACAATCTTTCAATTGTTTACAAACGAGATCAATTTCAATTGCAATTTGTCGTTGTGTTGTGAAATATTGTTGAATTAATTCAATTGTTTCTGGTAAACGACGAGTAATTGTCAACGTTTTTTGTTCATCAGGATTTTCCAGAGCAGCTAATTGAATTTTTTGCATTTCTTTTAAACGTATCTACAAAAAAATAAAGATAAATACACAATCCGTTTATATAAAACAATTATTAAAAGATCTACCTGTTTCAAAAGTTCAGCTTTAACACCAACAATATGTTTCACTGGTTTTGAATCCAATTCAGTTAATGGTTGAATTTCTGCTATATTTGAAGTCAAATTCTGACTAATTTTAGACAAAGCTTTTTTTACCTAAAAAGCGAGAATTTATTCAGTTTAACACATTAGAAAAAGTTGATTTATATTTACTCGTTCAGATTGTGTTGTCTGCGCATGACGTAAAATGTCCAATGTTGTTGCAAGTTTTTTTTCTTCGACTTCTTTTGGTGGTTCAGGTAAATCAGCAAGCTCAATATCGGGAACGTTTTCAAGATCAAACTCCGGATGCCATCGTATATATTTATCATCATTAACTTCTTTCAATTGATAAATACTCGATATGAACATCTACAAAGTAAAGAATAATTTTTAACAACTAAAAAGTTGACTTTTGTGTTATTGAAACATACTTTATGAAATCGTTTAACAATATCAAACAATTTTGATTGAAAACGTTTTAATCGTTCTATAATCATTTTTGGATCAATACCGATTGAATGAATAAAGTCATTACTTATTTCAAAATCTTAAAAAAGGAAGAACAGATTTCTATTATCTTTCAACACGTTCAGTTTTATACATACCAATTAAACATGGATAAACCACTAATTCATATTTTATTTTCGTTGGACTCATTGTTAATTTTTGAACTTTCTCTTGACGATATTCATATGCAGTTGAATATACTGTTTTTATTTTACATAGTGTCGATATTTCAAAATTTCTAAAAAAAGAGAAGAGATTTGAACTTATCAAATCGTTTCAGATTAAAAAGTTTAAAAAGTCTGTTCTATTTTAAGTATTCCTCGCTATCAATAAACAACTTTTACTTACCGTTTTGTTATTTGTTGAACATTTTGTTTTATTTTTTGAAATGTTGGTTTTTCGTTTCTATTATGAACATTACAAATAAAAAAATCACTTGTTTTGAATTGTTCAAATAAAAGTTTATATTTCGATGGTAAAATCAATGTTGTATCAGTGCACTTATTTGTCAAATCCTTGAAACGTTCATAAGCGGGTACCGCTCTTGAAAAAAAAGAAACAATTAAATAGTAATTGCTAACTTAGATCAATCATTTTCTTACTTTTTAATTTCAACACGTCGTGATAACGGCAATAACGATAGTATATTCGATGGTGTTATTGATGTTTGTTCACTCGGTGTCGATGGAGGTGTTTCAGGTTTAACAGGTGATAATAAAGCAGAACAAATGGAATCAACGGAAGTAGTCCAGTTTTCTGTTGGTGTTGGTAGAGAGGAAACAGGTACTTCTGTGATTAACATGTCAAAATTAAAAGTATAATTCTGACTAATTGTTTTTGTAAATTTAAAATCTGAAGGTGCTTCTTTATCTTCTTTATTTTTAACAGACGGTCTTCTTTCTAAAAACAACGAAAAATAATGGACATTTTACTACAGACTGGATAACGATTGATTACCTGTTAAATCGAAGAGAGAATCAAGATTCTGTTCTTTTTTACATTTTCGTCTTGGTGTTGTACGAGATGTTGTAAGAAGAATCGGACGTTTTGACTTCGGTGGTGTACTGGGTACTAAAGAAAAAAACTATATTATAGAAACATTTTTTTTTGATAAACAAACATTTAGACAAATTCACCTAATTGCTGAATATCTTGAGTTTTGAGTTTTTTCATTTTTTCATTCTCATGAAAAACATTTGACGATAATCGCTTTTGTTTAAAATAATCGGTAATGGTTGTAGTCTGAGCCATGCTAATTTTGAACTGTTTTAGAAAATCAACTTCAAAATAAAAAACACATCTTTGTTACTTATATTATTGAAAAGCAAGTTCTAATTCGATTTTTTGTACAATATACTTGAATTTATCGTCATAGAAAGGTTGGCTATTATTTAGATAAAGGAATAAACACATAAACAAATAAAGAAAATCAAACAAAGAACTTGTCAAAACAGTCAACGAATGAGTAGAAAGATGTGGAACGTGGCACTACATTAGGCGATAGCTCTGTTCACATCGCTTTTTTGTTCAATAATATTTTTCCTCAAGTTATAGTTAAAGATTTTCTATATAGCGTATCAACTTATTATTTAAAGAATAGATGTGAGGTCTTTCTAAGATACTTTATTAATGGCGAATACGTAACAACAGGGTAGCCAATCACAAATGCCATTAGTAGCCGATGCGACGTATCGTCATACCAAAGCCGAACATAACGAAATAAAACAGATAAGAAACGATTGTTAGAACTTTATCGAAGCTTCAAATATTTTTATTTTTTCCTCTCTTTAATCGGCAAATTTTTCATGAAAAACGCACAGTCTGTGTCACACTATAGCTATGAATTTTTGTGCAACATTTTCTGCTGAAGTACGTGACATGTGCAGTCGAACAAAGGATAAATTTCCTTACTTTACTATTGTAAGAGAGAGCATGAATTTTTTCTCAAAGAGTGTTTAAGAGTATAAAAGCATTCTTTAATCTTCAATTTACACTGATATCAGTATGGATACGCTCTTCTTTCTTGTGAATTGTGCTGCGCTTAACTGCTTATATTAGCTAAATGTTTTATATGGTCTAATAAAACTAAGTTCGAAGTACTAGATTACATATGTTAAGCAAATTGAGTAGTAGCTTCTCAGGTCTTTTGAAGCATTTGCTTTGTTAATCTCTTTTTTTTATAGTGTTCTAGGATCTTTAAGGTTGCTTCAGAGACAGTATACATCGGTTTTACAACTTTGAATGAATGAATTTATTCGCGTAAAATGAGAGATCATCAAAGATCGATCCATACTAAAAAGGATACAATTGAACACTCGTATGCTTTCCTATTGATAGCTTAAAAATTCCAGGCAATAGGGCGTACAAGTGATTCGAGTGTACTGTTCAATTTTACGCTTTTTAGTACAGACCTAAAGGTCTCCGATCTGTAACCTGATGACCTCCATCAAACAAAAAAACTTTTTGTTCACATACTGTCAGACTCAAAGTAGCTGGCTTATCCCCTCTGTCTGTTTAGCTGATTTCTGGAGTTAACAGAATGATTGGCTTGTGTTAGCTTCTGTGTATATTCCCAACTGAAACCTAGAGCATTTGCATGCCGATATTCTAAAAATCATTAGGCTGGTTTTATCCTACAAATTTCATAAGAAATAGATTCCATATAATAGCCTTGATTTTATGATATGTACGTAGACAAAATAATACTCTTATTCGCTACATATAAATATGTGACAGCTGAAAGGACATTTATGCTGATAAAGTTGTCATGTAGATGGAAAACTAAATGACATTGATGGGTCATTCTATTTATTTGTGATCCTAATCTTTCTTCATCTGATGTTGAAGCATACTATTTGAAGCTAAGTGCACAAAAGGGCACGTGTCTAAGGGTAAAAATTTTAAAATTGTTGTGGTAATAACAGCATCCAGTTTAATTTTCGTTATACTGTTTTTCGACGTCGAAATAAATTTTAAACTAGATACTTTTATTACTACAACAATTTTGAAACTAAGAGATCTATTCTCCGCAATCTCGTAGAAGTCATATCTCGAACAGTTAAGCAGTTCATATGCAACTTTCAAGCCAAATACAGAAGTTTTAAAGTTTGCTGTGTAAAGTGCTGTAGCTTAAGAATATAGTCTCTTCATTATCTTTCAGTATTTTTAATTAATCTATCAAAATGGTTTTGTTAATAGCAACATGTGTTGTATTGTTAATAATGCCATAATGATGATAATCAGTCGTAGAAAATGTAGAAAAGAAAATAATGTATCTGGGAGATATGTAGATATAGATGAGTCGAGGTTGATACGTGTTAAGTGTATGAATGAATATTTGATACAGAAATTAGAACCAACATATTTTATATATATATATATATGGGACATGAAAAGAAGAAGAAAAAAACCGTTGAATAATCGTGACAATCGTACACGAGAAATGATGAACACACATTTTTATAGTTACCAACTTATATTATATACATGCCATGTAAAAGAATGTACTAAAACAGACTATGTATATCTTCTGATTATGAACGAAAAAAAAACTAACAATAGTACAATATATCCTAACGTCATACAAACACTTGTGTCTGCTATAGTTTGTCTGCTGAATATGAACATACATGATCTAATCTTTCTTATTTATATTATGGTTAGCTGAATACTGTTAGAAAAGAACTCATAAGTAAATCGTGCATTAGATTATCAAATATAATTTGTTAAACGACATAAACAAATGATACTGCTAACAGAGTCTTGTTTTAATGTTAAGGAGTGTTGAGGTATTAGTAGCAGCAGCAGCATAGCAAAAGGTTCATGTTGTGTTCCTCCATTCTTATACTCTTGTGTATAAAGTAACCATTTGTACTCATAATTGTTACCAATATTTATAACATTTTAGATTTATTAGATATTTGTTTGTCTCTATATGGATGGCTAAGAATGAATATGGTTTTATTCTGAATAAAAACAATAATAAAAATAACTTGTCAATGAAATTATTTGATCAAGAAGAACATGTGAATAGTAGTTATGATTTAACATCGGATGACGATGAAACTAGAGATGGAGAAGATGATTACGATCAGGATGCGGAGAAACTAACTTCATCTGTTCGATGGTTGCTTAATAAAGCGTACAATAATTCCATACCTGATTATTTGCCAAAAAAACAATTTTTTGTTTTTGAAACAGATGATAATAACGAACAACAACGTTTTCTAAATCCAGATATTGCTCTTGTTTTATTATCTGGTGATTTGTATTGTCGTGCTTATACAAATATTTGTCGTATGACAAGTGTCGATGTAGAGGAAGATGAAGACGATAAAAATTTGACACTGAACGATGTTCTCGATATACTAAATCAATTTCAGCATCCATTGACATCATGTATATCATATGATTCACTAAAGCAGGACGAACCACTATGTGCATCAGCTCATTTGTCAATGATCGATACATTAATGTGGTTTTACTCCACTCGTGTTCTAAAACAGAGTATAATTATGAAACGATTAGAACGTTTAAATCAATCTCCATCTTTGAAACAACAATCATCCATTACACATGACATTGAATCTTTATTGATTATTTGGATGAATGGCATTTGTGAGTATGTGGCAAAATCATTTGTCTTTAAACGTATACCACCTATAATCAATTTAAATTCTGATATACAAGATGGAAAGTGTCTAGGTATTCTTCTTGGATTTTATGATAAAAAATTTTCGTATGAATTACTCAATATGAGTGAATATTTGTCACCGGTGAATATTTACGAAAATATTAAATATTTAAAAATATTTTTAAATCATAAAAAGTCGGGATTATTTTCATTTCATATTAAACCATTTATATCCAATTATGCTTCATTACATCCAAATATAATTGCATTTTTAATTGAATTATTTTATATTTATGAATATTCTGTTTATACAACAGATAGTGAACAACACAACAATTTAGTGGAAAATTTTCAAAAGAAAATATTAAAAATGAAAAATAATACACAACGTGTCGATCATGATGAAAAATATGATGAAATTGACGATGAAGATAATATGTTGAGATCAACTTATTCTATTGATGGTGATGAAAATGAAAATTTCGATTATAATCATTACAATGAAGAAAAACAAGTACAATTATCAACAACAAAATCATTTAATCCACCAGTTATTACTCCAACAGAAATTGTTTTACAAACAATGACGAATCATGATAATAATCTAAGACAATCATCGGCAAGTAGCGTAAGTATTCAAAGATTCGTAACATGGTGGCCTTCGTTTGTATATTTATCAAATTTTGTTTCTTTCTAGATTCCAGTATCGTCTGAAAAATTACCAATTAAGTCGTCGATGAAAAGTAGTTTAAAAAATTCCATTATACCATCATCTTTCAATCATGACGATGATATTATTGTTCGTACGCCAAAAAAGACTTCATTTGCTACAACAACCTGGCAAAAACAAGCGGCTATCCAAATACCAAAGACAAATGATAATAATTTCAATAACGATGAAAATGAACGTATAAATAAAGAATTTTTATCAATTAAAATGCAATTAGAAATGAAGAAAAAATCAATTGAAAGAGATAAACAACGTTTAGAAATTTCACGTGATGAAAAACGTCAAACAATCGGACATGAAGCGTTCAAACAATTATTACAACAAAAAAGAAAAAATGATTTGCAATCATTTCTACCGAAAGAAGAACAACATCAAACACAAAAACATAAAAAAACATCATTTGAAGCGCCAGGTAAACATGAAATACTTTTGTGAGAGGATGAGGCATTGAATTCCTATTTGTTAAGATGATGTTCACAACAATGAATGCTTGTGAAATTTTCATTTGTAGCGTAAAGATATGTTACCTAACATGCCGCTAAGTTATCTCAATTCCATCTTTTTATTAATACGCAAATATGGTATTTTTTTTGTTCCAGCAAACATGAACAATAGTTATATCGATCAAAAACAGAGCGATGACAAAACGACGACAAGAAAATTAAAAAAATCGTCAACTACTATGGTAGAAACACGTCCACGAACAGATGAAGTCCCTTTATCCACAATTGTTGATTTATCCAAACCAATGACTCCCGATGATTTTCTAGCAACGTTAGAATTATTAAAAAAGAAATATATAGAGACAACAACAACCACGGCAATGGTAGATGAGAAAAAAGGCGACGAGTTGAAAAATAAACTAAAATATGTTGGCGAAACAACTCCAACGATTAAACACCGTTCCGTATCACCTCCTACATCATCTGATCACGATGATTTGTCATCGTACTCTGAATTGCAAAATTATGATAAATCAATAGAAAAATTAACTTCAAATATAAGTGAGCTACAAAAAGTGATAACAACATTATCAATTAAGCAGGAACAATTACAGAGTCAAGTTAGCACGTCAGTCGATACTAAAGAGTCTAAACCAATCGTAGCAAATAACACAATATCGAGAAAGCCAACATTCAGTGTTACAAAGCAAAAGCAGCCATCAACGACTACTGCTTCTTCCTCTATAAATAATAAAGGAACATTTACCAGACGATCGTCAAATTCATCAGTACCACGTGAACCTATACCATTTGTACTTAGTCCTCCTTTAGTTGTGGATCATCACCAACAGCAACAGGAAGAACAACAACCAATTCCAACAGCACTCGTGTTAGAAATTATCGATAGTACAACAGAGTCAACAGCAATTGAAATGGAAAAAAAACGTGAACTAATGTTAAATAAACAATTAGAACGACAAAAACAGTTTGAAATGAAACGACTTAAACGAGAAGAAGAAAATGCTAGACGTGATTTTGAGAAACGAATGAAAGACGAGGACGAATTGAAAAAACGAAATGAACGTGAACAGCGACGAGAAGAAATATATCGTCAATATTTGATGAAAAAAGATAATAAACAGAATGGTGGGATGGATTATGATGATAACGGTGATAAGTATAATACAATGATTAAAACAAGACAAAAAGGTTCAAATCGTGTGACAGAAAAACGACCATCAGGTATATAAACTTTTGTGAGAGTACGATAAAAAGATGAAATTAAATTGCAGACACATAGTGGAATATTCAATCGTTTAGTTGGAAACGCTGATTATATTCATTCAGATAGAAAATTAGTTATGTATTGTATGTATTTTAGGTCCAATAATCACGCCCGGTTTTGGCGGTGGTACTGATGTTGAAGACGGAAGTTCAACGATTGTTCATGATGATTTGAATAATGATGATTTATCTTTTGTTAAATTGGCCGAATTACGTTCTACACATACGCCACCAAAATCTATGTCATCATTTTATACTTTGCCTCCATTGTCATCGGCCAACAATTCTAATTTGCGTACAATACCTCGTAATTCAGGACGTTCACATCAACCGTCTTCGACAGCAGCAACAGCAGTAGTAGCAGCAGCAGCAGCAGCAACACCTATACCAACTTCACTGACTAGTGTACCATCTTCCAATGAATTATCGTTTGTTGAACCGAAATATCCATTGGCTAAACCATTATCGGGCAAAAGTAATAAACAAACAATTATCAATTCATTGAGTCAAGTGATATTAGCTGGACGTGTTAATACAAAAATTCGTGAACAAGTCTGTGATGATATTGAAAAATGTGATACGGCTAAACATTTTATTATTTTATTTCGTGATCAGCGTTTACAATATCGTGGCATTTACACCTATCAAGCTGAACAAACAAATAAAATTGAACGTTTAATTGGTAATGGTCCACGAGAAATAACAAACAATATGATCGAAACATATTATAAATATAACAACGGATCAAAACAATTCTCACATGTGCCAATTAAATCTTTTAGTGTACAATGTGATGCTGTCAGTATTCAGAATCAATTTTGGGTAAAAAAATCCACAGCACAACTACCTACATCAACATCGGCGGGTATTGGAGCAGGAGGAGCGACAGCAACGACAAATAATGATTCCAAAGTTTCCTAGTCTACTTTCTTTTTATCTGTTTCGGTGCTTCTTTTCTTTTTTTTTTGTATGATCTTCACATTCATTCAGAATCTCTTACTCTACTCTCATACATTTCGGCTATTTTTTTTCGTGTCTTTTATGTTTGTGTGTAATTTCTAGTTTTGTTCTCAATCTTCTACGGAGAATAAAACCAGGGTGATCTCTTGACTTAGAAACTTGGGACTGTTATCACTCGTTTGTTGCATTCAGTAAGTGCACTTCTTTTTCTATTTCGTTCACTTCTAGAATTCCTCTGCTCATGCAATATTTAATTAGTTTGACGTTTTAAGTAAAAATGCTTTAAACATGTAGTCGAGTGAATATTATGTTTTCTTATTCTCACGGAGCGTTTTGAATTGAACAGTAGTTAACATTATCTTCTGGTACTATTAATTATTTGAACATTTGTTTTCTATTTCTCACTTTCTTATCTGAATAAAACCCTAGGTTTTCTCGATCTGTCTTCTACTCTTTATACTACTACATCAGAATATAGTCTATGTTATCAGAAGTAAAATAGCTCCGAAACAATCGTTTTGGTTTTTAATTAATGAACTAACTACATGATAAAAATTCGATTATAACTTGAAATTAGTATTTGTGCGTTTGTTTATTTTATGTGTTGTACATAGTAATTGGTAACTAAAAATTTGTGACTTTTTTGTGTTCTTTTTTTTATTTTATTTATGACAGTGACAAAGATGTTGTTATGTTTGTAGGTATGTATGAGTGATTTCCAGATATTTAATATTTGAAATGGTTTATTTGCTGTATTCTTGTTTATATGTCGATGAAATAAAAAGCTTTAGCTGTGCACAAGACATTGTTAAAGAGGTGAACTGTTTTTTTCCCCCAGAAACCAGCAACTATTATCGTAACTGTAATAGATAATTTTTCTTACAGATTTTCTCAAAAAGAAGTCATTGAAACAACAGTTATGGTTAGTAAAAAAAAATTTTTGAATGTGTTTTAAAACAGAAAATGGTTTTGTTTTTGTTTTTGCTAAAATAGAAGAAACTTGCTTTCATCGATATATAAAATCAACATAGAAATTAAATTAAAATTAATGGTTTGAACAATAAATTTGAACGTTTTGTTCAGCTCAATGAGAATCATTATGCTGCTGCTTGTGTGTAATATAATGTACTGATACGTACACAGTATATTGTAAGATAATATTATGGATGTCGAAAGTTGGTAAATTAATACATATTTTGTGTTAGTATGTAGGCTGCTTGTTTGATAGTGTACTGTGTTGTGATACAACCTATGTATACTACTATTTTAGGCAACAAATAACATTGTTTCAATATCAAATATACCAACATGGCAAGAGACACCAATTGAAAATAATTCAATTGATTTATTACAACAAATACCAGCAGATAATCTTTCAAGTCATAATGATAATAATATTTATCAATGTTCACAAACTATAAACAGTCTTATTTCACTCTGGTATGCACAGTTTCATATAAATACGATTAACAATGTTTATCGTATATTTTCAAATAAGTTTGTAATTCTTGTAATCTAATATTAACTCGTTCAACTTTGGTATGATCAGTACCCAAATCTTTACTAACTTCTTTCTTCATTACGTGGAGTATACCGATTGCATCTGTAATTAAACATCTCATAATCAATGGTGGTATTTCGATACGATTACGCAATGCTAATTCATATTGATATTGAACATCGGAAAAGTTTAGACCAAGTTCATCAGCAATTCGTTCACCACGTTCTTGCTGTGACATGGAATATTTGAATTTTGCTGCAGATTGTCTTGAATCAGTTGATACATTTTCTTGTCGGATACCATCAACTCTTTCTGATTTTTTTACAGTATCATCTACTACTCTTGTTGTTGATAACTTTTCCAGTGAATGGTAAGATGATAATAAGGACTGTTGTTTTTCATCTGGCAAGTATTCTTAATTATAACACGACACTTTGCAAAAGTGTTCTATTTCATCTAACAGGTGATTCGCATTCTTATACTAAAACTCTGCAGGTTACAACTTTATGCCAACCTATAACCTAACCTATAAAAAGTTTTTCACAACCTAAACCTAACCCAATCTATGTTAACATAATATAACTTGCAATATTTTCCTAGACAAACATCTGAACTTCAGAGATTAGCAAATAAACCGGAGAATAATGGATGTGATAATGAATTTCATGAATATTCTCTGCCGATTATACTATAAAATCTATAATTGCATATGATATGAGATAGCTGTGCTCGATTGTAAAAATAGATTTTAGCAATTGAGATAAAAAAATCTTTTATTCTCGAGAAAAGATTATCTACCTGGGTTAGTTAAAAAGAAAATGTAGAATAACCAATACCATGAGCTTTGACTCAAAATGACTGACTTAAATAACTGATTCAATTTATTAACCACTGGTCAGTAATTTTGAGCTAATATCATGTTGTATTGTTCCTGAGTATTTTAGTAAAGCTTAAAATTGGTTTTTCGTTTAGAATAAAAATAGGTTATTAGTATTGTACCCTAATCTGCAAATATTTTTTAAACCTAAACCTATAGGTTAGGTTGAGTTAGATTAGGATAGACTTGGCCTGCAGTGTTCCAGTTTATACCTGAACTTCGTTTCTTAACTAAATCTAGAAACTTTGAGCGATTCAGAATAGATCGTTCTGCTGATGGATTATTGATTATATCGTCGTTAATTGCCTATAATGAATATTTAGTTTTGATTGACACTTGTTGATTTGTTCATTAATCTGGTACAATATTGGTTGTTTTTACCTGTTCCTCAGCATTATTATTGGATTGCCGAATACCAGATATGTTTGATCCTGAATAGAATTTTTTGTTTCCCGTAATGGCATTTTCCTCTCTTAAACGTACATATCTAAAATAAGGCTTTAATGTATTAGTCTGCTTTTTTTTTGCGAAAATACGATCCATACCGTCCATTTTCATCATATGTAATTTTTGGTATATCCGGAGCATAATCCGGTAAATCTTGCACTAAACTAATCAGACTGATTCGTCCTTTTTTCGCTTGTTCAAGAAAATATGTGGCCAAACCCATTTGATCATTATCTTGAAGAGAAGCACCTTCGTACTTTTTCTCCTGTGATTCTTGTTTTATTTCTTCATATTTTTTGCTACTAACACCAAAATCGATTGTTAATGACTTTTGACTTGATGATTTTTTTTCTAATAACTGTTTTTCTGTTGATTTTGAACGATTATTAACAATATTCAGTGATCCAACGTCATATTGTTTTACTTCGGATCGAACGTTTTCATTGACAGGCGTTCTTATTATTATCGGATCTGATGTTGGCTCGGTTATTGAATTTGTATGCGTGGATGAAATTCTAAGTTCACTGTCGGATTTAAAACTCGTTTCAGTTGTGAATGGATTTATATTTGATGATGAAAGAGCAACATCAGATAGACTACTCAAACGATCGATCATTATTAATTATATAAACCCGCACTTTTTCTATTTCCTTTTCTATTACTGTAGGTGTGGTGATATCACCAAATTGAAAGTAACTGTAATAGTAAATCCAGCAGGCGAACAACTGCACTCTCAACATGAATTATCATCAAAAATTGTTAATAAAGCCGGCATAGAGTTACGTCAAGAATTTACAAAAAAAATTAAACGTATGTATTTGTCTATATTCTTTACTCATCTAATGTTATTAGTTTTTCAATAATTTAAGGTATAAGAGCGGGTGAAGCTCGATTAACGAAAGGTTATGAATTATTAGCATCGTATGTTATTCACGCAGTTGGACCTAGATACAATCCAAAATATCAATCTTCATGTGTAGATACATTACATCTTGCTTACAAAAATTGTCTTCAAATATGTTCGTGAGTTTAATTGACTCGTATAGATTTAGTCTGATACAATACATAAACATCTATTTCTAATACAGAGTGGAAAAATTTAAAACAGTTGTCATTCCTCCAATTCATAATCCGTCAACGGGATTTCCCTTGTTAGAGGGTACTCATGTTGCTCTAAGTATGTAGTTACTTTTTTTGTTACTTTAAAATTATATTTTTATTAATTTTTTCGATCATTTCTCATTATGATCAGGAACAATTAGACGATATCTCGATAAACATCATGAAGATTTTGAACGATTAATTATTGGTGGAAATGAACAAGAAATGGTAAAATATATTAAATTTTAGAATATAATTAATCGATGTATTTGATCTTCTTCATAATTTCAGGCTACCTATAATCATTTAATGCCATTATATTTTCCACGAACAACGGATGAAGCGTCTCGAACATCACCGTTTATTCCTATTGTTGAATGTGATGAATATGGAGGAATTGTGCATCTAGATCGTCAAATTCGTATCGGAGGAAATCTTCAATCAAATCGAAAAGGTAAATTTTAAACTTCTTTTTAATAGTGAAAATTTTAAGATACTTTTTAAAAAAAAAAATCAGAATCAGATCAGAATGATGAGACTGAGAACGTGGAAGTGAACGAAAATATTCAAAATAATGAAAATGTTATACTTGGACAAAAACCAAGCGAAGCGATTAGCATAAAATTTCACGTACCAATGGAAGACGATATTGATTCAACAAGAAAAAGACAAGTTTTAAATAATAAAGAACCACCAAATTCATTACAAGGGTAAAGTTATTATTTATTTAATCTCTAATAATATATTATGGATACGTCTATAATATTTGAACAGGTATGAACGTTTGCTAGCAAAGGCCAGACGAATTAATTTGACACATATATCGAAATACGACTTTTTAACAAATATTGGTATTGATCATAATGGTATAAAAGTAATCGGAATTGAACCTTGTAATTTTCCAATTGATACAGATGGTGTACACTCAGAAGAAGTATAATTTCATTTTTTTTATCTATATCTCATGAATATTATTGAGATAAAAATTATTTTTTCTAGCTTCTATTGTTTCTAATCAAAAATTTTGATGTTATAACGGAAAAAACATATTATATTGTTTATTTTCATCCTGAAAACGAACCAAATAATATGTTCATACAAGTATTTAAAAATTTAGTTCAAGTTTGTCATGAACGGTAAAAAAAACAACAACCGAACGAAAATAATGGATATAAAATTCTACATTTTACGCTTATTTTTTTAAGATATTTTCGAAATTTAAAAAATTTATTCATTTTTCGACCAACAATTAAAATGAAAGTAAGTTCTTTATTTCTGATGTGTTTTTTTTTTTTCTTTTTTCCTTCATATATTTCTGATATTTATCAATGAGTATGTTAGGTATCCTATTGGTGGTTTGCAAAATTTTCTTATACAATATTAAAAGAGAAAACAATTTTTTGTCAAACATTAGAGGAAGTAACGAACGTAATTGGATTAAAATATAATGAATTAGATTTTCCAATATATGGTACGTGAAATGTATTTCAATTATGATATGACAAATATTATTATCATTCGTATGTCTTTTATTCTTTTGTTTTTTTTTCTTATATAGTTCGAACAAATAAAGATCAAATCGACCAGCAAACGAACAAGGATGGTGATTTTGATGATTGAACGTTTAACTGGTTAAATTTTACGCACTGTTTAATAATTCTTTTTTTTTTTTTTTTTTGTTGTGAACGATGATTGTCTAAAAAAAAAAAACTTCTTTTCTTTAGATGCGCGATTTAGTAGTTGAAAATATAAATGCATATATTTTTATAATAAATTCTCGCTTTAATCTTCTTAAAAATTGACGCTAAAATTTAGTAGGTATCTAATTGGTTGGATTATTTTCGTTTCGAATTTGAAAGACGGGAGGAACGATGTGAGAGATATTCAGTAAAGTTAATTTTTTTATTTATTAATCTGATATTTTCTAAAATTATTAGATCGATTAACTTTTCAAAACTCCACATTCTTCATTTATTTAGGTTAGAAGAATATTTAACCTAGAAAATTTTCATTGACTCATTCTTTCTGTTTTGGAATCGAATACAGTAACATAACATAAACATTTAAATTAGTGTGTTCTCAATGGTGAATGTAGACCGCATATTATACGTCTTCAAATTTTGAAAAGATATCTTATCTACTAGGTACTAAAAATTTATTATCTCGCGTTCTACTTCTTGATTTTATGTTCTAAAAACTGACATAGTTGACAATTTACTAACAATTAGATTTTTCATTTTGATGTCACTTGGAGAGAAAACTGTACAAAAAACTAGTATAGAACAGGAAGAACGAAAAAAGCGGAGAGAGAGAGAGAAAAAGATGGATTTATTTTTCTCTTCATCTAAAATCATAGATCCGCAATCTTATTCTTTTTCATATTCTGAATGTTCAATAATTTTCTTTTTTTTTTTCCCTCTTCTTGTTCTCTTCTTCTTTTTCTTGACAATTGTTTAAGTAGTAGTGCGGTCGATCTATTCTATTATCAGCATGCGATAGTTATTGTATGTGTATGTTCAATTGATCTTCAACTGTAAAAGTGGACTTCACTCTTAAATGAAATTATAAATTAACAACAACAGCAGAAAGAATCGTTTAATTATTGTTCAAGTAACATTGACTCCACTCATGCACATTTATTTTTTTAATAAAACACTTTACACATACCATAAGATGATACTTATTATTTTTAACATTTTACAACAAATTCAAATTGCACAATGTAAGTATTAATTTTAGTAAAAAGTTCATCTTGAGAATTTGATATGATATTGTTCGTACGATCTTATTTCTCTTTGAACTACTAAAACAATAAAATAAAAGTGAGATACAATAGATAGTTAATTCATCCATAAAAATAAATAAAAAGTATTTTGTCCGAAAATGAATGAACCTATACCAATTATTGAGATAGGAATGAGACAAAAGTTATTCAATAATATATAGTCGTACTAATTCGATCATTCTCACCATATTTGATACACTAAAGTTTTTCAAAAATTAAGATATAATGATGGAATAAATAACGAACATCTCTTACACATCAAATACTGAATTAGCTACTGATCAAGTTATATTTTTTAAAATTTATCATTTATTTCATTGAATAAAAGTGTGTTCTTCATATTTATTCAAAAGATCATCGGATCTATTATTACACACTGTTCGACATAGATTTAAATTCTTTTATAGATCCTTAGTTAGAA
The DNA here is from genome assembly GCA_905250885.1 of Didymodactylos carnosus. Lineage (NCBI taxonomy): Eukaryota > Metazoa > Rotifera > Eurotatoria > Philodinida > Philodinidae > Didymodactylos > Didymodactylos carnosus. Next base: position 29,613 of record CAJNOQ010000677.1, read on the forward strand.
GAAACTTTTATTTTTTTCTCTCTTTTTGCATGCCTTGAACGAGAATATGAGTGACTTTTTGACTCTTTTTAATATTCTTTTTCAATATTTTACGGTAAAAGCAATTATAATCTGATTCTTAACCCGTTTGTATCCAATAATTGTTTAAATGATCATTACTTTGGAGATCTACAGTTACTCAACAATAGACTCTATAAATGATTTTGATCCGACACTATCTAAAGCGCGTATCACTATCCTATCCTATGATTATAATCTCTCTTTTAGAAAAATGACTAAAGAAATTGAATCATTTGTGTTTTAGTACATATTTTATTTTCATGTGAAAAGTGCACTTGCACGTGAAGAGTCTATCATTAGATCCAACGTATTTGATGAAATCTATATTAAATATTCTTTAACTCTCAGAAAAATTTAGATACAAACAGGTTAATTCATCACTAATCTTTTTTTATGATGATAACCGATGAGTCAACTTTAAGTTATAACTTCTAAAAAATATAGTTGTTGAGTAACAAATAAAAATTTTAAGCTCTTTATCGAATATATCATAATACATATAGGAAATAAAACTGACATAGAGATCGTCATAAATCCTTATATTCTTGCTTCTGATATACATGTACAATAAATCTGTGATTACATCATTTTATACATCTACATCTATATAGAAGAATATCTATAATTTATATTCAGCTGGTTTAAATCAAGAATATATGTAAGAAAGAGAAGCCAACTGTATGGTGAGGTAAAAACGCGTGTACCAAATGGTATAAAAACGAACTATACAATTAAAAATCATTTGAAGAACAAATTGCTCATATTATCAAATAGGCATTAAGTATGTTTTGGAGAAATGTACTAATAGGAGATTAAAAAATATATTTTTTAGTTATTGACTTGTGTACAATTACTAGTCAAATAAAAGTAACATTTATCTCTGAGACAAGGGCACTTATGTCTGTCAGTATATATCTATTTTCTCTTATTCTCTTAATTGAAAGAACACTTGTTAGAAAGAGAGTGAGTTTATTTGATATTGCAATGAAATGTTGCTGGAGGATATTGATTGCATAAGAAATATATTGTGTACAGTTATCATCACTATGACTTACTGATAATATTTATGAACGACAGTTATAAATATTGAACGACAATAATGTATGTTTACTTTGTCGTGACCTCTCCCATATGTTTACCTTGAATACAATAACATTACATAAACGGATGCTAACCGGATGCTCATTGATTTAATCCGATTATAAATCCAAATGTATTACTATACATGTTTTACATTAATTTCAAGCTTTCGTCATAAATAACAACATCAGGAGTGTGAACAGTATGTACCATAGATGCGATACATAGATTAATATACCATCGATGGAAGAAAAGATGTTCATCAGATGAAACTAATTATAGAAAAGAATTAATATTCTTATAGTTGACGAAATTCTTTGTGTAACTCCATATGGAATAATCCATATTGTCAAAAAAAGAGAACTTTTTTTACAATTAATAATTAGGAGAAAAAGTTTCACACACACACACAATGAGACAGATCGATACAAAACTTAAAATCATTTGTTATATGATTATAAAAAAACGATTCTTTACTTGAAACCTTGACAAATGTTGATAAGTTTTCAGTTGCAACCATTTCAAAATTAACTTTAGAAATTGATGTACTTACTACTCGTTACTAGTCTAGAAAATACAGTTAGAAGCGAGCAAAATATGTATGAACGACTAAAAAAAAAACTGTGTGTGAATCCAAGTGAAACTGTTTGAACATTTATGAATTAGCAGGAATAAAACATGAATGTAGTCAAGTATAAGAGAAAGAAATGTCGAAGTATAGAGATGTTGTGATGAAAAAAGGTTTAAAAAAAATACGCTTATTTTGTACAGTTTTTCGGTTTTTTATGGAATGAAAAACATTTCGAATTTTCTCTAGTAGGATTACCGAATTATTCAGTAATAGGACCATCTCTATAACCTAGAATATGTAAATAAAAGCCTAATCAATCTTTGTTCAAATCCAAAAACTTTTTTTTCTTAAAAAAAATCAAAAATGTATACAAAATAAGCTGGCATTTGTTCACCTGTCACTATATAAAAAATTTTTAAACATTTTCTTTAGTTATCAGTCAGATATGGACGTGGATTTTTCTTTCACGTTGACATTTAATCTAATCATTTTTTTTTCTTCGAAGCAACATAGATTTCAACAATGACAAGTAACTTTAAAAAATTTTTTTGTGTGATTATCTTAAAAGTGTGAAATCACTTTAAGAAAACATTGATTTGCTATGGTCAATATGATTTTGATTAATTAGACTGTACATTTTTATTGTAATAATAGATGAGAAAGAGCGAGAGAAAGAGAGACATACACTGCTCATTTTTTTTTTAATTCGATTTGGGAATCGTGTCATTATCATCAGTGTTGATCACCATAATTATCGTCTCTACGCAATATTACGCCTCTCTTTCTCTTTGAATAAAGCAGTGCAGATTTTCTCTAAATAGTTGTCTACTGTATTTATGATGAGCTTTGTGTATATATATATATATATATATATTCAGCAACAGACAGCTCCATTATTTTATTTAAAGACAAAAGAAGAAGAGCGATAATCCGTTAGTGAATAAGAGAGTGAAAGAATGAAAATCAATCGTTCGTAAAGGAGAAAATTGAAGGTTAGAAAGAAGTCGCTTAATAGTTAGACTATATATACATATATAGAGTCATTTTTATTACAAGATATAATGCTAATTTGATAACAGCGTGTGTATGTACGCAAAAGAGGAAAAAATTACAAAATAGAAAACGACAGTTTTAGTCCCGAGGATACGCTAAGAAAATTAGGGAGTGTAAAGAGAATGAAGAATATTACTTGGAATTTAATTTGGAACATAATAGAACAGCTAGTTGAACAATAACTTTTCAATGCCTTAGAGAAGCTGATATGACGTAATAGAAAATGAGGAATTAGAGGTCGACTTTGTGTAATTAAGATGTCATTCGATAGGGAGTCATTGAGATAAACGCATATACGGTCGGTAATGATGATCTGAGAAAACTCGTGTTTATTGGCAGCTTACCAACTTTCAACGCAACGATGACTAAGGAATGCGCGAGGAAAACCTTTTCAACATGAAAAAAAGGCTTCTGTAGGTAATTTGTGATGGTAATTATGAATCTGAAACTAGTTGCAGTCCATATGCTTTCAGTAAATTGACGTTTGATACTCCCAGTGTCGCCAAAACCAAAACTATTTTTGCGTGAATCAAGTGAATAACGCAAAAAAGAATGCAAAAACATAAAAGGCGTAACGCCACTGAAGTTTTTGCATTTCTTTTTTGCGTGATCAAGCAAAACAACTTTTACAATTTCTACATGGGTCGAAAAAATCACTTTTCATAAACTAGTTTTTGTCAGTGTTTATTTTGTAGGGAACATCAAATTATCATCCGTAGCGGACAAATGTTTTTGCAAAGTCATACCGTTTTTAACTTGAAAATAATGTGGATTATTTAATTGCTAGGTGAGATGGAAAGCTTAATATGGTATGCATTTGTCCGTTCTTGATAATAATTTGATATTCCCTCCAAAACAAACACTGACAAAAACTAGTTTATGAAAAGTGATTTTGAGTATCAAACGTCGATTTACTGAAAGCATATGGACTGCAACTGGTTACAGATTCATAATTATCATCACAAATTACCTATAAAAGCCTATTTTTTATTAATGTAGAGGGTATATTTGAGGATTTCTTTGAGTAAAAATAGCAGAAAAAGCCCAATGTCATGAAATGATAAAGGTTTTCTTTAATCAGAAGTGTCAGAAAGTCTTTTTGACGAAATCAGATCTTAAAGATAACTTTCACATCTATCAGATGGTAATAGATTTTAGATAAATCCGATTCGATTTAAATAATATGATATGGATTGCTACAGAGCATGCCTAAAACTCTGAAATCAAACATTCTGAATCTATAAAGTCTCATCTTTTCTAAAGGTCACGATTACTGATTAGCATCTAAATTAAGCGAATCATTTCAAAGCCCAGATAACAATTGTTTGCGTGTTTATATTGTATCTTAATTGTGTTCATATTTTATTTTAGCTGACAGTAGTGTTGTTATTATCATTCCAGTTTTACAAGATGTGACAGTGATCAGTGGTCAACGAGCACTGTTACAGTGTATGTTTCAAGAAATAAATGCTGCTCATCAGGTATCTATATAAAGTGATCATATCAAGTGTCAGTTAGTTATTGTTTTTCATTTTATCTCTTTTCTTTACAGTTAATATGGATACGTAACGATAGAGGTGATGTTGTTGCACTCAATACTGATGTATTATCATCTGATAAACGTTTATCCGTTTATCGATCCGAAAACGAATATCAACTTATTATCAATGATGTAAACATTAATGATGAAGGATATTATACGTGTGAAGTTAATACAAGTCCAACAAAAAAAGCCAGTATACATTTACAAGTCAAAGGTAAATGAACATTGTGTTTGAAGTAAGCTGAAATGAGTCATTAGAACAGATTTTTAATATTAATTTTCACTGATGATCAAAAACAGGTGTACGATATTTTGCAAACAGAACATACTATAATTCTACTGATATCAGGATAATGTCAACAGTATTAATTCTAAGTAATAGAGATAATGAGATAATGAGATAGATGAAAACCATGAGGGAGTTGAAAGTTAGAATTGGCTGATACGAAATAGATAGATTATTAGAGTTTCAAGTAGTTACTTTAATTCCGTAAATTTATTTAAAAACAAACGTTTCGACATCTTTTATCGAGATCTTCTTCAGTGATGATATGAAGTAAAATATATAAAAATAAAATTAAAAATCGTTAAATTTTGTTACATATAACGTAACTTGCTGCCTACAGCAGATTTTAAATTGTAGTATGACAACTTAGAATTCTCGTTATTGCACACATTTTTCCTCTTTATCTGTCACGGATGACAAAAAGGTTCCTTGCAGAATTCTGCAGAGATATCCGCCTCAATTCCATCTTTTGCCGTATCAGTCAATTCTTTACTTTTCCTCAAACTTTTTCAGAAAAAACAATATAACAAACTAGATGAAATCTTTTTAAATGTATAAATTAAATATGTGTGCATGTCGGTATTATTGAACTATTATCAAAATTCAAGTCACACAATATCATGTTTAAACGAATGCACGTGCACGTTTAAGTGATGTTTTCATGAATTAACGTATGTTAATACCCATATTAGTCTCTTTTGAATGAATTAACCAATGTTCCGGATGATATACATACATTGTAGTTTCTACATTTTTCTTTCTTTCTCTCTTCCTCTCTCTCACTCTCTTTGACATAATATAATAGAGCAGGGATCATTTATGCAATAAAACAATATCTATTGTGTATAGACTGACATTTTACAACATATTGCACATTATGCACAAAACAAAACGAAAATTATTATTTTTTTCTTTTTATTTAAATTCTCTTTCTCATCAATGTGGTTAGTGTAACTGTCAGTTTATTATATACAGATTAAATCATGGTTCATTTACGCGCAAAGAGAGAGAGAGAGAGAAAGATTCAATTTTATTGTCAGCAATTGTTTATGTATACAATACCAGACGCGTGTTCCAAAAGATGAAGAGCAGTTTGTGTATATCCGCCACATAACTACTTAGAATATATCTATCTGGCAAATATAGTAGGATTTTTCTCTTGACCAATATTTATTGTTTATAAAAAATATGTCTGCTATATACATGAACGAACAAACATTTATAGGGTGTGGATTGATTTAGCTAAATTAACAAATCTTTTTATATTTGACATTTTCGTGATGTTAAGAAAAGACGCTCTTATTATAATCAACTAATGCTATAGTCGTGTACGCGAATGGGTTATACATATCATCACCATATAACAAACACTTTTCAACACCTCCAAGCCAAGTTATATACTAAGAGATAAATGGTATTGAACCATAGACAGTTTAGTCTACTAGGTGAAAGAATTCAATCATTAAATAAGTGATACACTAAAGTTCACTATAATGTTATAGATAATAGTGTTTCAGTACTTCTTAGGCATAGAAATTAAAGGATTATTTTTTGTAAAGTCCAATATTAGCCGAGAGTTACATATTAAATATTTCCTTAAAAACACTTCGAAATTGTGATGAATAGAGATGTGCAGGACGCCCTCACCCTACTCTACTCTGCAGATTTGGATAGAATCAAGACACAACAAACAGCTATCCTACACATCGCTAGCTGTAAAGCATTTCAAGAGTATGTTTTCTCTACTCACAGCCATTGTCGAAACTTTCTTCATTAATAGAAGTCACTTGACTTTATATTTTCTTAGACTATTTTCTATCTTTTCATGGATTCGATGACGTTCATTAAAAAAACTTTCATTAAAGCATTTTTTATTAATGAAAGTACCCGGACTCTCATTAAAATGTCATTAAAAAGATAGTTCTTTAGCTGAGCAACGTACAGGGTTGGGGAACGTCTTATTTTGTAGCTTAAAGATTTTTCTTTCAAATGGCAATTAAGTACAGTCTACCAATCGATTAGTTTAAGTAATATAATGTTTTTGCTATATGCCACTTTCGTACAAAATGGCTTTATTGGCGAGAATTAGGAGTAGGTGCTTAGGGTAGGGCTAGACTTTGCTTGATTACCATTTGAAAGAAAAATCTTTAAGTTACAAAATAAGGCGTTCTTCAGCTGTGTACGTTGCTCGGCTGAAGAGCTATGACTTTCACAAAACGTAACAGACTTACGTTTTTTGGCTGGTACGCGTAGAACTGCCACATAGTAAAACACTTACACATTTCTTAATAGGATCTTAAGAAATCTTACCAGGATTTTTTTTTAACTTTTAAGCAGATTCGAATAAGTCCTGCAGAATCCTAACGAAATTCGAGTCCAAAGTAACTAATTAATATTATTAAAATAATGCATTATAATGAAAGAATTTAACTATAATTCAAAACTGAAACGTGTATAACTCTATCAGACATTTCTAAAACACTTTACATGTATATAGTTGAATTTCCATTTTCTACAAACTGTTTGATGTTTTACAGTGTATTTCTATAGTAGTTTTTGAGCTTTTTATATATTTTTTATTGCACTGATTAAGATCCTGTCTAATGGAAGGAAAATTGAACTATATATAATGACAATAAGAAATACGTCTATCATAGAAAGGTGCAATTCACAGTAATCGCAAAAAGTTTGCATGTCTCTCTTATTGTTTACTCAAGTTGAATGTTTTAATTCCTTTTCATATACATTAGATGTAAGGTTAAGAAGACAGTCGAGATGATACGTGTTAACGATGATTTAATTTCTTTCTTCGATTCTGCAGCAAATGGTCATTTCTTGAAAAAGAGACAGCTGTTCCTCCTTGTCTTCTATCCTTCAAATAAATAACTAATCGATCAAAATCACTCTCAAATATGACAGAATTTACATTAGAGATTCGTTCATATTATGAAACTTAATTTATTAAGTCAAACCACTGATTTTATTTAAAGTGACATTGTCATTTAAGTTTAAAGAAAAATAATTTGTGATCTAATGGATCTATTGTGGTTGTTGCAATTAAAATCAAGTGTACTCATTAATATAAAAAACTTTTTATTTTTATCAAAATATCAACAGAGTTGCCACGCAATCAGATATACAAATGATAATAAGATTAAAATCGCGCACGCTAATAAGTTTATTCTTAGTAAATCACAAAATTGAAAGGAAAAAAGCTTAGATTGTCTATGAGAGAAATCAATGAGTTTACAGGGCTGGGTGAGTCCGAACTGAGAAATTTTTCGAAAGACTCGAACTTGAGCTTTTGTGTTTCGAGTCCGATCGATTCATGTTCTTACATAAATGAACATGAAAATTTTTCGGTTTTCAATATCAGTACGAGATACACTCTAAAAAAAGTCGTAGATTAATAAACTACAATAAAAGAGTTTTTTTGGACTAAAAAACTCTTCTATTGTAGTTTATTAATCTACGACTTTTTTTCAGAGTGTATGCAATAGAAGTTTACTTATGTAACTTTTTCTGTTATAATAAGACTGATGTGCTGTACGGGATAGGAAAAAACAAATATAAATAACGACAGATAAAAATGTTTCAAAAAAGTATCGAACTCTAAATGGACTCGGACTCGGCACCCCGAGACTCGTTCAGTCCTGAGTTTATAGTTATATACAATGAAGTTCCACAGTGCGTGAAAGCAGCTCATATCAGAGTTGGAACCGAACCGGTAAACCGACACCCTAACCGGTCAACCGTCCGGTTACCGGTCTGGTTCAGTTGACTTTTTAAAGACCGGCCGGTTCACACTGACTTTTTACCGGTTGAGACCGAAGGAAACATCACTGATTTACTATGAAAGTTGTTCACGAAATGTCGTTTTTCAGCTCGGGAAAATCTTTTCGTGCTACATTTTAAGAATTGGTTTCTGTGAGCTGTTTCTATTCGACTTTGCTTCAAGAAAAGTGAGTTTCTAGCCACTTTTTTGCGAAATGCGTTGCCGATTTTCTACCGATTCAAAAGGTTTAAGAAACCGGCCGGTTTTTCACCAGTTTAGGGGTGTTTTTTAACCGGCACTTAATCGGCCGGTCTGGTCCATTAAATAAAACTCAACCGGTTCTAACTTTGACTCATATGTATAATCTTAGTGTTGGTATATGGGTATGTATATATACATTCATTACCCATCTCATCAAAGCATAGGTAGCGAAGCTTCTTGGAATCAGGAGAGACTCATGTCTACTGAGCATACTGACTCCGCCGACTATGAATTCAAGTTCGAGAGATTCGAACTTGTGTTGTACCGGTATTGCTTTTTTGTTGATGTTTGTACTATTACTGGCGACTTTATGGCAGCACATAGCGACATCATTTATGTCTTTATATCGATCGATAGCATCGTTGTGTCTAACTTGTGGTGATCCGAAGAGTTGTGGAAACGTTAAACAAAAGGCAACTTTAATGCATTAAGAGAAGCTTTTTAGTGACACACAAAAAATTTATGAATTGTAAGTGATAATATCACTTTTTTTCACAGAATCGAAGAGATGAAATGTGATTCCAATTCTTATCCTGTTAAATCTTATTCCTGTTGAATTCTTCTCAAATAAGTGCAGCGAAGAAAGATATGTGTCAGGTCAACAAACATTGCTACGAGATTCAACTGTTTTATTCATAATAAAAAGCATGATAACAGCAGCGTTTTTTAACTTCATTAAAGTATTTTATTTAATTGTAAAACATTTTCGACGTTTCGAACTATACAAAGTTCATTTTCAAGAATAAAAACACGATGTACGTAACTTATGAAAACGAAAATGTTATTCATTTAGCGCAAGTAAGAAAATGCAAGGCTAATGGGAATTCGTACTGCTTACCATCATTGGGATGACAAACCGTTAGATGAATTAACTGTTCACAGCTTGAGCTCTGGACAACTGCAAGCAGCTGGTAAATTGCGATCTTATGTTTATTTCTTACTTGCGCTAAATGAATAACATTTTCGTTTTCATAAGTTACGTACATCGTGTTTTTATTCTTGAAAATGAACTTTGTATAGTTCGAAACGTCGAAAATATTTTACAATTAAATAAAATACTTTAATAAAGTTAAAAAACGCTGCTGTTATCGTGCTTTTTATTTTGAAATTATTGCCCATTAATCGTAATAATGTTTTATTCATCTCCTGGAAAATCTTATTGGAAAACAGATTTTGAAGGTTGCTTTGCTTAAGAAAAGATGTTCCCCAGTATCTATTTCGAATAGCGAAAACCGCAATTCTGGATCTATCTTCGTTCAAAAGTTATTCAAAAAGCTTGTGATCATCCCGTGTTCTGAAAATGATAAGAGCATGCCATTTCTATCATAGTGCCGAAGAATAACGACATCAAAAGTGGAAAAAATGTTAAATATGTTATTAACTCGGTTGAAAATACGTGTGGTTAATGAGCAAATACTTTTCCTCTATTAGTGTGATACATATCTCGCGTATTGCGTTACTTGTCCTTTTAATCCTTCTATAATTCTGTTCTTGGTTTCATTTTAGAAAGTCCACAAATTCTCAGTAACTTCTCTACAAAATCACCAATTATTGTTAACGAAGGTGCTAATGTAACTTTAATTTGTCATGCAAAAGGACGCCCTCATCCGTACATAACTTGGTATCGACGAGGAAACAAATATGGTAAGTGAGAACAACGTTTGAGAATCAAGATTCTTGGATAAGTTGCTTAATTGCTATCTTGACTTTTCGTTGCTCAATGCTTCAGAATATCAGCATAATAACAGGAAAAAAGCCCTTTAAACGATCTTTAACTCTACACGCAGCCACGAAAAGTTGCCTTCGGTACTTTTACACTTTCTTTACGTCAATCATTTGTCAACTGACTGAAATATGAAATACTATACTTCTAGACAAAAGACATCTCGCATACTGAGATACTGTTTGAGGCTAATGAGAAACGTCTAAAAAAAGATGACTATCGATGACGAAGGCGAATTAGATTAATATACCATTTAACCTTGAACGGTTCTTCGACAATCCTCTAATTGTTAAAACAGTAATTATTGTACTTGCAAAGTAAGAGCATTCCAGTGACTCACACGAAATATGATGGCTTTGAACTTCAAAGTTTGTGTAGTCGTAACTCTCACTACATACTGCTTCTTCAACAAGTTTAAATCTATTTGACTAGATACTTCATAAGATGATTTTTCGCAGTAAAATCATAATAAGTTCTGGCCCAAGAGGAATGATCTGTCTCTTTTTAACCAGAATGTAGTACAAATCCTCATCTCTCCAGTGACTCGACCCAAGCAAAAACGATCCAATTTTTAACCCAAAAAATTGGGTCGTTTTTGCTTGGGACATACTATCTCAAATGATATTTTCTTTCCAACTCAATTGTTAATTCCGAATTGGCAAACTGGAAAACCGATGACACGCCGTCAATCCAGCTCGTCCGCCAGATAAGTCGCTACCTCTGTCTACGATTTTAAGTGTTAATGTTTACATTAATACACCGACTTTTTCACGACCGACAAGTCACATTTCATGACAACGACTAAGCATAAATGTACTGAGATGACATTAAAAAATGAAGGGTCATCTATTTTATCATAAAATCTACATTCAACGTACATCATAAGTATGCTAAAATATATTCATGGAAACATATGTTGACAAAAAAGTAGGTATAGAAATGTCAACATCATCTGAAAGTTACAAACTATAAGAAACTGATATATTATCATCATCTCTATACAAAATCAGACTATTTTTTACTACGAATATATAAAATAGCATATAGTACTCATATGCACCAGACTTTGTTGACAAAATTTACTTTTTTGTCAACATATGTTTCCATAAATTTAGCATACTTATGATGTACGTTGAATGCAGATTTTATGGTAAAATAGATGACCCTTCATTTTTTAATGTCATCTCCGATGTATAGTACATTTATATTTACTCGTTGCCATGAATGTGACTTGTCGGTCGTGAAAAAGTCGGTGTATTAATGTGAACATTATAACACTTAAAATCGTAGACAGATGTAGCGATTTATCTGGCGGACGAGCTGAATTGACGGCGTGTCATCGGTTTTTCAGTTTGCCATGTCGGAATTAACAATTGAGTTGGGAAGAAAATAACATTTGAGATCGTGTGTTCCTCCAGTAAATGGAACCTAGATGAATCACTGAAGAGATGAGGATTTGTACTACATTCTGGTTAAAAAGAGACAGATCATTCCTCTTGGACCAGAACTTATTATGATTTTACTGCGAAAAATCATCTTATGAAGCATCTAGTCGTAATCTACACTGGAAGTCAACACATACGTTATCAAAATAATTAGATACGCTTATACACAGTTAGCGAAAGTGGGATTGTAGTGTATTTCTAGATTAATTAATTTAATAATGAAAAGAAATGACAATTTAACTGTTATTTTTCTATTTATTTAGCACTATCGAATGGCACTCAATTTTTAGTATTACACAATGTTTCGCGCGCGCAAAGTGGTCATTATGAATGTGTTGCTCATAATGGGGTTAACGGTCATTCAGTTAGTAAAGATATTGAATTAAGAGTTATTTGTGAGTACCAACAATTTTTATTGTCTTATTCGAACCATAGAATGTATGGTGGATAGTTGAGTTGTATAGTAAACGCTACTTCGAGAACATATCACTATTAGAAATCAATAATAATGTTTTTTAATTTGATTGACGAAACATGAGTTACATAGAACTTTTGTTAATCTCAAGTGTATATTGCAATAACTAATTAGAGAACAAGTTAATGATATCGTTCTTTTACATGAAATAAATGTCCTTAATTACAAGAAATTTTTGCTTTGACATCTAATACAGAGTTAAGTCATTTTATCTAAATGTAGAAAAACAGCAATAAGTCTCTCACAAAACGCCTTCGCATCAGTTCATCCATTAAAACGGTTGAAAGTACTATTTAACCATAGTTTTCTAACTAATGTTGACTGATAATGATAGATCAAGCTAATCGTGCGTTATTGAAGGATTGATTTTATCGGAAACTCATGAAAAATAAATAATCTGTTAAAGTCACCTACACCTACTCTTACCAAATATCCGTTATGTCAATAGGAAAAGCCGTGCTAAAATGAACATTTTTCTTTCTCTTCTTTTTCTTCTAATATCAAAATAAAAAACAAGAAATAGATCACTACTTTTAGTTGATGCAGTAGGTTGGTTAAATGTACTAAATTTTCAGACACCAAATATGATAATTTTGTTATTATCACGTTCTGATAAGGGTAACATTGAGTTTGTTAAAGTGTAGTTTTCAAGAATTCATTCTATGCCAATATATTTTATTTGCTTTCTGACATTTTATTTGAAAAAATACGTCATTTTAGAACTCATATTTTGAAAAATGAGAAAAATAGTTGATGAATTATAAGAATGTTGTCTTGTAGTTCTAAAAGTTTTCGATCAATTTTCTAAGTCAATAATCTCGACAGCTAGCTAAATAAACTTTTTAATTTTCACACTGCAGTATGGCCTTGGGTAGAAAATATACAAAAATGTGTTACATTCCGTGGAATATTTTGATGGAAAAAATCTCGTTATTGTACTCTAGGGATAGTCGAGAGAACAAGATTCTTAATGTTCATCATAATGCAGTTAATCCGGATGATATAAATCTGAAGAAAAAAAAACCATGGTGTGTTTTCTAAGAAGCCTTGTACTAACAAGAAAGGCTCGATCTCTTGACGAACTTTAATTCCTACTATTTCAATAGATATTTTTACTCTTTTAATTGAGAATAGGATGAAATAAAATCTTCTATAATGTAATTTATGGTATATCGATGTACATACACTTCTAAAACAAGGCTATGAATGAATGTATTAGATTTATAAAGAAAAAGAATATATGTTATTGTCCAACGTCAACATGAACAATGTACATTTGAATCATGATAATGAATGACCAGAAGCAATAGTTTTTATTTGTGTTTATTATTACGCGAAAATCTATGCAATGTAATAACGAGCGATTAGTTCAGACCGGAAACATATGGTTAAAATCAACAATTGACCTCATATAAGTCGATATTCTAATGGTCAATGATTTTTCTTTCTTTTTCTTTTTTTCTTTAACTTCTCATCAAAATATGAAGGCTTGACCTACTCGTGAATGTTATATGTCTATAATTGCGGAAATAAGAAAAACACAAAAATATTCATTAATTGATAAGACATCTAAAAAAGAATGTAGAGAGAAATAAGATCTTTATAAATAAGTAATTTGTCAAGAATATAATCATAAATTTTGTTAGTAGTAACAGACATATTTTCTTT
>CAJNOQ010000678.1:0-43548 GCA_905250885.1 Didymodactylos carnosus
AAAAGCCCTAAAAACAAACGACAATGTTTTTGGGGCTCTTCGTATTTTAAGTATAGCATAAAAAGCGTCAATTATTTTGAATTGAGCTAGTGGTGGATTTTGAAGAACGCACTTCATTCTACAAAACAAGACGCTTTCCAGGATTCTACAATATTCTTTCCGAATATTATAGGATAGACGAAAAGAGAAAAAACGGTAACGCACAGAGATTCCGGTAGCAGAGTTACGCGTTTTGCATGTATAGTATCAATCTTCAGAACTGGCTGACTAGAAATCTCCATCTTGTATTGTTTATAAGAATCGGAACGTAATGTACATTTGAATCAGTTGACTAACAAATATCTTATATAAGAATTTCTTTTCTTATATACGAACCATTACGATTCTTATATAGATCTCACCAATTTCTTATATAAGATTCTTATCAATATTCTACGCATTTCCATCTACTATTTTATTAAGAAATTCATAAGATTCCTATAGGAATCCGATATAAGATTTGATCTCTAGGACAATTGCCAACATTCTTCATTTTTCAGTAGTTTAATTAGCATACAATACACGGCGCATTTGTCATATTAGTACACATAATTGGTCAAATTTACTTTTTTATCCTATCGGACCACTGTTGTTTTTTTCGAATTTTCATATAAAAAAAAATGCTTTCAGAAAGTTAGAAGCATGAAAAAAGGAAAGAAAGTTTAATTTTTTTTTTGAAACTAAAAGGTTTTTCAAAATTTTAGACCTGTCGAATTTTTTCAAGTTTTCTTCCTTACAACAAATTAACCACTTTTTCTTATTCAGCGCAATGTGCTCTATCAAATCATGTGCAAATAAATGAAAAGAACGAATTTATTCTAATTTTGAATTTCCAGCACCTTATTAAAAATTATAAATATTTACACTAAATTATCGAATAATTCTTTGAGTATACAGTGTTGAATTAAACGAATAGTAATAATTATTTACCAATGAGAAAAACGATGTTTGTTCATTTTTTTTTCTTCTTGAAATACTTCAGTGCAAGCTTTTGTGTGTGTGTGTGTGTAAATTATAATCTATTGAAATTTGTTCGTACCCTGGAACAAAACAATAGATTAATTGTGTTCAACATTTGTAAAGCTGCTGCGAATATAAAAAGATCATTCATTTATGATTCTTTTTTTTCTGTCATTGATATGAATGAAATATAATGTCAAAAAATAAAAAAACAAAACGACGTCAATAAATCGACAAAAATATGTTTATTTATTTATTATTTATTTGATTATTATATGTCTATACAATTGATCGTGACATTTCAATTTTTCAAATAAAATCTAGAATATTATATGTATCAGATACAGAATTTTATGTTTTTTGAATAAAAAAAATATAGTTATTTATGTAGTAAATTTTCAAGATACACTTAGAACGATAATCAGAAAAATGAGCTTAACTATAGTATTTCTAATATTTATTGAATATACGATTAAAATAATATTTACATACGATAATGTGAAGAACTATTTTTTGATGATTAAAAAAATTTAATTTCAATATTTGAATGAAAGATATTTTTATGAGATGAAGGTGAAATGTTGACGAAGGACTATTTTAATGAGTATATCTAAAGTTTTACAGGTCATACTAATGATAGTAATCGAAAGTTTAAAAATCTCAATTATCAATGAAAAAATAAATTTGATACCAAAAATGTACGATAAATGCATATCATATTTTTTCATCAGAGAAAAAGAAAAACAAAAAAAGAAGAAGAACACATCAAAGGTCACGTATAATTTAGATTTATTTTTCAATGGTTATACGAACAACGCATATATAAATATTTTTAGCGAAAAAGAAAATATGTATAGACATTAGATTATTAGTAATATAATAGTTAAGATATATCAATTTGACGTGTGTGTGTGTGTGTGTGTGTGTTCACAAGAAAAAATATAAAACTGTTAAATAGGTTTTGAAAGAGTGGTGATAGGTTACAGATAATTGCCTAGATATCAACATTAGTTAACAAAACAGGAAAAAAAGAGAGGAAAAAGAAGTAAACTTTAATGACATTAAACATAAGAACACTATAGTGCATATGGTCTTTCTCTATCTCACTCAGTTATCTCAATATATATGTATAATGAAACAAAAAGAAATCTGACATTTAAATATAAAGATATGTTTTCAATAAGCGAGACGTTTTTTGGCGACTACTCTTGTATACAGAGTACTGTTGTTACTGTTATAATATATAACAAGATATTATATAATTTATAGGCGAAAAGATTTTCAAATTGATCAATGACTGAAAACAAACATTGTCATAATCTTTACGATAAATTTTTATGTTATTAGTCGATATGACGACAAAATAATACACACGACATATGAAAAGGAATTCAATACTCTAAGTATCGTATAAATAATAATAATTGATATTCATATGTTTGATTCTTTGAGCTCTATATTAAAATGTGATAGAATACATTAAAAATACCTTTGTTACAGTCAATTACTTCCATTTTAAAGACATGGAAAAAAGGCTAAGGATATTATTTCAATAATTGATGTTAGCTATACATAATATATACAGTTATCAACCTATACAATGTCAAAAACAGCAGATACTACTCTTAAATCTACAATAATAAGAAATCATTTTATAAGTCTTTTTCTGTTGTTTTTTTTTTGAATGAGTAAATACGTCAGAGTAACATCAGTAAATGTGATCCAGGGATATAATGTACTGAGAAAACCGTATATAAAGCAAGAAGGATATTATCATTAAAATAGTCATATTTGTATATGTCACACACACCAGTATATGTTGATATAAGCTTTATCTTCATAAAAAGAAAAATATGAGTTTATTATTTTCTATTCTGCCACATAAAAAAAAAAAACACTTTTTAGTCGTATCGTTGTGTATGCACACATACACATCTGTACTTCCAGAAAAATAAAGAAGAAAATGGATCGTATTTCAATACACCTCGACGTGTATGCCATTTTTTCTCTCTTTCTCATAGTTTATTCCAGGCTCAAAAAATACACAAATGTTAAGGGGGTATCAGCGATATTTTTTAGATCGATATATAAATAAAATCCTCCTTGGTTCGAACGACACCTGGTCATCCTTTATCGTCACAATATTTAGTGCTCTTCTAAAATATTGATAAGAAAAAAAAAGGGGCCTTATTTTTCCATAATTTGTTAGTTAACTTTCGAGCCTACTATCCTGTCTATAATTGTCACATTGCTGTTAATCTCAACGCAGTATATCGACTATAACATCTTTTTACGCCTTTTTTTTATTCTGCCAAGCTAAAGGAACTATATCGTACGTCATAACGAAATAAGTATGCTATCGGACGAGTAATCCATGACATGTGGACATGATTGATGTATTCAAGGTTATTATGTAACTAAGTCGCGTCGAGGTTCGAACATAAAACTTTTAAAGTATGTGACGAATTAAATCGTTAAATCATCCTGTTTCTCTAAAGTGAACAATCTAATTAGCTCTATCAGCTTTTTTTTTTCTTCATTCGATCTATTAAAGCCCATTTTATTGATTATATTTCGAGTGTCTTCTAATTTGTGTCCTTGTGATAGTTGTTCTATGTGATCCTTCTAATTTGTTCCCTCAATGCACAGTAAAAGAAAACAAATCTTTTCTGATTAATGAAAAGAAAAAAAAGAAGAAAAAAATGCATGTAAAACGTTTAACAATATGATAATAAGTTGAACTTAGTTGAGGTCGTCCATTTGCGATCTCTCTCACTCACTCTTTGCGTACTACTGATATATAACAAATTATACACTTCATAAAGTTTTATATAATAAAATTTGTTTTCTTTTTCATTTATCAAGTACTTCTTGCCATTTCTTATATTCATACAACAATCGTTACGTAATAAATAATTGATTTTTATTTGATTTTTATTCACTTAACGATATTGTACATGAGAAAAAAAGGGAAATGACTACAGTTTTTTTTTACGTGAAAAAAAAAAAGATCTTTTCTATGTATATATGGGAAGAAAATGTTTCTTGTCTATATTGAGTATACGTCTTATCGTTGAATGCAAGGATCGCAGCATTTAATACCACTTCGTTTTGTATACGCGACTTGTATAGGACTACTCTATATCAACGTGATGGCCTTCAAAACTAAGACAAAGCAGTTATCACTGACAAAGAAATATGCCTCTAACATACCTTCTTATACGTGTATTTTACTATTTCTCTTGAATATAGACTAATCAGATTTATTCTTTATATTAAGATGTGTTCAAGCTCAAATTCCATTTTTAAACGATAGTCTTCGATAATCTCTTACAACAGTAGAAATTCGAGTCATCATCATTATCATCTATCTGTGATGATATCAAAAAATGACCTTGAAGATTTTTTAAATTGTTGTTGATATTTTATTTGGAATGTAATTGAAAACAAAACCTATTAATTTTAAAATGATATATTTTGGTAATAGTTACTCGCTACTATTTTCAACCTTTATTTATGAATGTTATATTTTTCATCTAGGACCTTATATTGAAGAAAAATAAAAAAAAACGTCAGACAGGTAGTGACCTTTAAAAACATATTTTTGATGACATACAAATGAATTTTCTTTTAATAATATAACAAATAATCATTTAAGGAATTCTTAGAAGAAGAAAAATGGCATAAATATTGATTTGACCATCAAGTATATAATATTTGTAGCGCACTTAATGTAGTCTATAGTCAAATGAAAATATAGGATTTCTGTGTTAGAAAGAGCAATAGAGTGACTATTTTTCTTTTTTCTTCTTTTAAGATATATAGCTATTCAAAATCAAATATATCAATAAAAATTCATTTTCATTTAATAAATTTCTTCTTTTTTTTTCTTCTTCTTATTATCATTCTACTAATAATGTTTACTTAGCCACATTATTAGTAAAGATATATTCATAATTGTTAATAGTTTAAAGTTATTATGTTTTATTTCCTGTACGTGTGTAGAATAATAATATATCTATAGTCATAATATTTAAAAGTATGATAAATTAATAGAAAGATCATATAACAAAACATTTTAGAATATAGATTAAATTATTTAAACATATACATATCTTTGTTAAAAAACTGAATTTTATTTTTAAATCAATCAAAATAGTTCATACTAGTTAATTGTTTAGTAAGAATTTAATATGACAAAAATAACGTCTTCAATTTCTTATAGTTTTTGTTCTACTATTATAAATATATAATAGTTTTTGTTGTTCAACAAGTAACAGATAGCTCGAATATAAGAGAATATATGATTTGAGTTATAAGTGAAAATTCTGCAATTTTAAGTTAATGATCTAGAAAATATGATGATAATAATAATAATAATAAAAGATTATATTTAAAAAATTGTCATATTTTACATCGTAATTAATAAAAGTTTTTGTCTTCATAATTAAAAACAATAATACTAGGTTTTATTGTCTGAATTATTTAAGTTACGAGAGATAAAGTTAGAAGGAGTCTACTCATAATGAGAGAAAGATCGATAATAACTAAAGAATTTGATCTTTAAAAGAACGTTTTTTTCAGTATGTTTACTATTACTCTAAAGAAATAACGAAACGATAAACAAAAACAAAAACAAAAAAATAGATATATATATATGCTGGACTCTCATAGACATTTTAGCTCTATTAATGAATTTATCAAATGGAATAATTATGGTGTCAAATGAGACACACAAAAACAGAAATATTCAATTAGTCTTAAAAAATATATGAGCTTTTTATTATTATTTTTGTTTTTAGTTAGCAATATATTTCTTCGGAGAATAGTAGTAGAGAGAAGAGCAATATTGTTACTTAAAGGTATATGCGGATATATCAGATGGCACAGACGGAAATCATAGAAAATAAAAATCTATATTTTTATTTGACCTTTTCAGAGTTTTCACTAATACATATATATATATATACATGGTTGATCGATGGACTGATGATTTATTCAGGGTTAAACAACATCCTGCGCGCGTATATCTCTATAGAAATGAATATAGATAATATAACCTGTCGTATCACAAACTGATTAATCTCGAAAAGAAAAGTTGACAAATCAGTTATCTATTTTATCAAAAAATAAGGCTAAATCTATATGGAAATAATATTAAAAAAATAAAGATCTCGTTTATATATCATTATAGAACCAATGCATGTCAAAAGTACAAATATAAATAGGAAAGTTGACAATAAATGATATTAAAAATGATTAATAAAAATGTGTGTGTGTGTGTGTGTGTGTGTGTCTGTGGTTACTATTTGTTTGACACTATGCGCAACATGGTTACGTCAGTCAAATAGATATTGTGTCTTTTCTATAAAGTAAACAAATTTTTCATCAAATTACATTAATGTGAGATTTTTCTTATATTACCAAATTATTATTATCATTATAAAAAGTAAAAAGAATTGAAAATCACGAGGAAAAAATAATAATATAATTTTGTTGTGTTAATATAATGAAGTAAAATGAACTGTGTGTTGTACTTTCTTTTTATTTATGTATTTATTTTTCACTATAAACTAATCGTTTGATTTCATATTATACACTATGTAAACATGCCGTTTTAATGAAATTCTCTTGAGATATTCAAAAACAAAACAAGAAAATTGATTCATTGCCACTAATCATACTGAGAAGCAATGGAAAGCAATTACGTCAACTTTTTTTTTGTACTCAAAGACCTAGAGTATAAGAGTAATGTAACACTATTTTCAAGTATTGTACATCATACAAAAAATAATCAATTAGAAATCGTTTTACCGTAGACAAAATGTGAAATGAGCCGATATTATCCACCCTCGCACATGTTTTTTCATATTTACTTAAGTACTAAAGATGTTTCGATGCAATCAGCTGAAATAAAGAAAAACATTTTATAAAAAAACAAAAAAAAAAAGAAGCTATTGTTTGTTAAATTGCACCATCGTCACAGACATACACACTTCATTTGTTTTCTTGTACTAACAAAATAAAAGAAACACTAAACACTAATTTACCATTGTGAAAAAGGTGTTTATAATTTTTTTTATTATACACGTGTTTTTGTACGATATAAAGTACTTTTATTTTGTTTTGTACTTTAGAAAAAAAAGAAGAAAAAAAAAAAATCAAAAGTTATATAATCGTATCAAGTTTTTCACAAATATTTTTTTAATGACACTACTTCACGTTGTCTTCATTATTCAATATAAAATATAGAAATAAATTATTTTTAAAAGAGAGATTATCTAAGCTCATTTTCTTCTCACATTAACAGTGAGCGTATCTTCTCTATGCTAGAATTAAGTACAAATATATTTTAAATAATACTTTTCTACTTTATAATCAAATTATCATAATCATTAACTTTCAGTTACTTAATACAGTTGCCTAGTTGTATTCATTCTGTTACCATTAATAGCAATAGATGAAGGTTTTTTGCATCTATTACAAATGATCTCTATACATGATATGTGTCAGCTTTTACTAATCACATGTACATTTATTTTAGTACAAGAAAAACAGAGTTCACATAATTAATGATCATATATAACAAAAGATTTTTGTTATATCATCATTTTGTTCATGGAAATTAGAGATCTAACATATCACATAAATTATAATGGTTAAAAAGATGAAGCAATTATTTTAATTTAAATCAATCTTTATCTTAATTCATTAAATTCAAAGAACAATTTAAGAACGATTAAAAAAAAAAGAAAGAATAAATCACTTACCGATTGATGTCAATGCTACCGCGTCTGCACAAAAGGCCGGCAGTAGACATACTGCTGCGACAGCCATCAATGCAAAACGCATCTCGTTTTAATTGGCGCCTTTTAGCCAGGCATTGTTGAACATTGGCACCATCACTAGCTTCTTGGTTCCTGCTTGTTGACGGCATTCACCAAACGTGTTTGTTTATGCTCACATCTCACCATCGAAGGATAGAGAGCATAAGCGTAAAAACACAAATCTTTACCACAAATCGGTAGTAGAGTACTTTTTTCAACTAGAGAGTGCGACAAGGGAGAGAGAGAGCAAGAAAGAGAGAAAAACAAAACAAAAAAAAAATGGTTTTTCGACGTATGAGAAAAAAGAAAAGTCCAAAGAATAAATATAAGAGCTTTTTTTTCGTTTTTTTTACGATGTTATGTATGCTGATACATCTCTACATGTACACGTACAAAGAGAGTCAGCGTTCTATTTTTTTCATCTTATACATGTATTTTTTTTTTCAATATTTTCTGCTTTTTTTTAGTGTGACCACAAACAAAAACAACAACCGCACGCAAAAACGCAGGCCGCAAAATATAGGGATTTCAGATAGCTATAAAGAGAGAAAGATAGAACGAAAGGAATAAATAAACAGCATATTCTAGATTCGTAAAAAAAAAGAAGAGGAGAGAGAGAGAAATTATATGCCCATTGACTAGAGAACCATGCGGCTATGAGGAAACGTGCCGTTATTGTACTAACGAGTATTTAACTCAAAAAAAAGACCCTCTCATCTTGTACACTCGAAAAAAAAAAGAGAAAATATATTATTATTCTATACCGTTTTCTTACTAAGAAGTACCTTCTCTCTATTCCTTGCTCTTCTTACTAGAAGAATCGAATACAGACACAATATATTATGTTTTTACACATTGTAATGCCAAAGATATCTAGATTGACTTGAAGGGTGGAGAGTAAAAAGAAATATTTTTTAAGTCATCTTAATTTTACTAGTTTTAAGCTCGTCTAGGTCAAAAACAACTTAGTATTGATCATAGTTGTAGATTAACATTTTTCTGCATGCTGATATCAAAATCTCCTTGAGTTTGACTTCTTTTTTTCAATCAGATCCATAATATGTAGATCACACTTCACTAATCTGTATGATTAACGTTGATTCGTTTCACATTTCATGTATCTTAATAGAATATATCCGTTTCATCCCAAGCAATTCTAGTTTTTTGTATATGGTTTTATTTCATTTTTATTCTACTAACATCGTCTACTCGAAAAGCAAATAAAAGTTTTAGTATTCAAAAAGTTTTGACTTAATGGAATGCTATACAGAATAACTTGTTGTAAAAGATAGTACATAATCAATTTTGTGCACGTGGCGAAAACAGAAACGGTTTAATCACTTTCTCTTCTGAAATATTTGCACTAATCGTCATGTATGAATAAAAATTTAAATATGACTGGTATGCTATCACGTCCAATTTGAATTTCACACATCTTATTTCAAGACAAATTAGAAATAATTGTCGAACTAATAATTCTAATGAGTTACATACGTTAGTCATTGAATATATTAAAAAAAATTAACATTTCTAAGTTGTTTTCTTCATTCTTTTCTTTTTAATAATATCTATTATATCCATCATTGTATTAATATAATCTATTCCGTTTTTTTAGTTTATTTTATTCTTACTCTTTTTCCGCTTCTCTTTTCTGTATCTGTCCAACAAAGGATATATATCATGGTCTTTGTCTCCTTTTTTTTTGTTGTTATATTGAACTACATCTTCTTATAACTTGTTCGATCTAATCTACACAATTTTAGCTCTTCGCTTTTTATAACTAATATAAACCATTTCTTCATATTGTGATATCTTTAACATCTGCAAAATAAGAAATCTTGTCTCATGTCTACAATCAAAATACTTGGCTTGTAGATGACAGGAACTCTATTCTAAGTAAAATAAATGATAAAATACTCTCGGGGAACCAACTAGTATTGGAAAACTAAAGATTCAAAATCATTTCAATTATTGTATATTATAGAAACATTAACATGAGATTGATGGGGATTTTTCTATAATTGTTTTAAGGAGAAAAACAAAATAGCAAAAAAAGAAAACTTTTTTTTTTTTTTCATAGTGATCGTACACCTCGACAATTGTAAACACTTTTATCTTTTTTAGAGAGAGACTTCCGTTTTCAACGATGTCGATCAATGATTTCCCATTTTAAATACCTTGATCTATTACAACATCTAATCTTAGACGGAAATTATTTATTTCCTTAATAACCTGAATGTTTGCTTAATAATATGTATACAAATTGAACTTTTTCCATTTTCATAATGTTGATTTGAACGCCGATTGTTACAATTATTCTTTTTAATTGTGAAATTTTTTTAAAAGCTATAAAAATAAAATGTAAAAAGTTTATTGAGATTTATATCGTATGGTACTCGAATTTGATTAATTGTTTGTTGACATAATCTATGTTTGACACTTATTTCCCGTGAAGAGATGATCTTTTCACTTTACAACAGCTTATAATTTATGAATGATAATAAAATTAATTAATAAAATATGGTCGATCAACTGTGAAAGAAAAAATTAACTATCTCAACTAAAATGACTACAACTCAAAGGTAAACTAGAATACTAGTGAATAGAAAATCTATTGATAGGATTATTGAACTATACATTTTAAAAAAGAACCCAGTAAAATGCATCAAATGATATTTGAATTCTATGATAATTAATTGCTAATAGGCAACTACAAGTATATGAAATGGAATCAACTCGTTCTTGTTATTTGTTGTTTGAATCTTTTTTTCTAATAAGTTCGTTATAACATATGGAAGAGAAAAACAAATAGAGCAATAACATATAAAAAACCTCCTCTTTCAAGGATCGTTATCGTGCAAGCACCGCCTAACAAAAAAATAAGCTTCTGCTGTGACTCTTTTTTTTTTTTTTTATAACAAGTTCAGACAATCATATGAAAATATCTTAGTAATTATTATAAAGAAAACAGCTTGTTTTTAACCAACGAAGAAAGAGACGATATAAGTCTATTTTGCTCGCGTTCTCTAATATTTTTTTAATGATATTACATCTAGAAAGAAACGTGTGCTAAAAGATGATGACAATTGATAGATTCTTTAATATTTACAGATGTTGTCATACAATACAAAACAAAACAAAACAAAAAATACAAAACTGTGAAAAATATGTACTTGAAAACATAAGTTAATTGACCATGTTTAATATACAAAATTCCACATAAAATCTGTGTGTCTGTCTAACAAAGCGCGTCTCATATTCTTTTTCCTAAAATAAATACAAAACACATTATTGACATCATTATTGTAACGGTTATTGATGTTTTGAGCTAGATAGTAAGAATATTTTCTACAAACATAAAAATGGCATAAAATTGTCTATAGATGATCGAACCGCTTAAGACACAAGATACATTAAAAGGACAATCATCTATTAACTGTATGTTAATATTTTATTAAGTTTGTACCTTTTTACTCTACAAATCAAGAATATAGAAGCTCAACATAGAAATAAAGATTCATAAAAAGAAATTTTTAATAATTTAATACATTAAATTTATTTATAGAGATCTATTAAATATATCGAAAATAACTTTACATTCATCTAGAATCATGATATTAAAATAAATTGTGCTAAATTATTTTCATACAATAGAGCTGTCTATCATATAACTGTTAATATTCATAATTTCAACTCATTTTTATCACAAAATTTGTCTTTAGCTAATTTTTCAACAAGATTATTATCAACTAATTTAACTATTTTTTGCGTTTGTCAACGTCAAATGTTTTCACTGTTTTATGTAACTTTTTTGATGACCCTCACCCCCTCATATGAAATTAACACGTTTTTTTATCGAATATTCAAAATGTTTCAGAAAGATATGTTGCACCATTTTTTTCAATTTTATTTAATATAATGACATTATGCACAAACATATTCTAATAATATACGATGTTGTTGCACATTTAAGTTTTCATCGTCTTAGAATTTGCATGTAAAAGAGTCGATCACTCTTTTCATTGTACATATCGGATGTAAAGCTTCTCAATAGTTAATGTAAAATGTACTGGTCTTTAACATGGAACTATCCAGAAAAATCTTGAATGAAAAAAACAGTTGAATCAGACGATGATGTATATATTTACACAAGTTTGTCTGCAAATCTTTTAAAATATGCACAAAAATTTGATATTTTTTAAGTAAAACTGTTACTGATTTGTTTCGTCTTTTTACGCTACATCTATTGATGTATTTAGAATTAATTTTGTTTACTTCAAGGACAATAAATTTTAATTTTTTCAAAATTTTACGATTAAAATTATAAAATTTAAAGAAAGCCAAGCTGTTTTTTCGAAATAACATTTTCAGCATGTAGCTAAAGACTTAGTCTTTCTGATACAATTACGAGAATGAAGATAGATAATTTCTTTTTTTTGTTGTTGACTTATTTTGTGTTATACATTATACGAGAAATCCCTACTCTAAGAAAGTTGAAGTCGATGAAATTTTGATGAGTGAGGGACGGAACATAGAAGGAGCATTCTGTTTTAGAAAGAAAAGATAGAAAACGTTATAGTTACAATTAGTCAAGAAAGTATACAAAACACACGATTTCTTCGGTTTATATTTTATCTTGATACGTGAACATTTTTGCAAGAATATCGTTTGTCTCCAGAAAATTCATGTCTGTTAGGTTAAAAATATTAATTTTTTATTTTTATGTCTTCATTTTATCGTTAATTTCCTTCATGAAATCAAAAAGATAAATGAAATTAATTTTTTTTTGTTTCTAACCTTGATTACGTATGAAACAAGTAAAAGCATAATAAATCCGAAGGAATATGTGTCATTTCCAACGTGTCTTTCTTCCCATCATTTTGATCGTATTATTTATTTCAATATTTTCTTATCTACCTTTATCATTAAATGGTAGTATGAAAGACAATCGGTTAAACTATGAAATTTAATTTTATCATCATCTTTCTGACTTAATTTTCAAACTAAGTCATACAATTATCGATTATCTTAAAAAGAAATTTTATAATGTAGTTAATAACACGTTTTAGGTATTTACTAAATGATTCAATGACAAATTCTTTTTGTTCATTTGATATATCATTCCATTTATATCCAGAAAATGTTTATTTAAAACACTGAATTAATTCTTGTATACAAATCTACAACGATTTTGCTCGTTTACTAAAGTTATAGATCTTTTCATTGCGAATCCAATCTACATATATTGCATGAACAAAAAACTAACGATTATTTATATCGGATAGAAAAAATTCTATTAATGCTTTTGGACATTGATCATTTAATTTAAGAAAATATGAAAATAATCGATCAAAAATCGATAGCAAAACGTTTGATTGATAAAAAAAGGACTTAATTATCTTCTACTATATTGTAACAATAGTTGAATAGCATTTAAAACACTAGAACAATGACCAAGTGTTAATAATTAACATTTGTTTAAATCGACTATTTCTGCTTTCAACAGCATGTTTACAGAATGATTACAATCAAAATTAACATTTGGATTACCAGCTTTGAGACTAAATAATTTGTTGTCAATAAATTCAATTAAACAATATTTAACTGCATATTTTGATAAATAATTAACGATCACTGAATATATTTTATTTGTATCTATACTCGTTACATCATAGAATAATGAAAAATCATTAGCGTGTTTCAATTCATTTAACATCATCGATATAAAGTACGTTTTTACAATTAGAACTATTCTGAATCGTTATTTATTATTAGAGTAAACGATATTTATCATTAATTTATAGGTGCAAAATAGAATAAACAATAGGCGACAATATTAGCAAATAAACGTCTAATTTATTCTACATGTTTACTCAACACATTTTATTTTTCTTAGTTTTGTTTTACCATACATTATACTCAGAAAAGCAGTATAAGCAAATAAAATTTACTGCCATGTTTACTGTGTAAAGAGACATATGAATGAGAATGTTTACTGCCATTATGTGCAAGAGTAATTTCGACTGATTCATTCACATACTGATACTATCAATTCGTTTATTTTTTCTACCAACTAATTCAGATACAACAATTCAAAGAAAAGAAAACTAGCTCTAAGATTAAACTTGTTTTTCACACTCTTTGCCGTGTGTTTAACGCGTGTTCTATGATGATTGGTAGCCAAGCACGAGCGTTACTATCTGAAATGATGAATTATACACGCCCTCAACAAACTATTATCGGCGCCAAAATACAGAGCTGGTTGCCATGTTTTTAATAACTCAATAACAGTGTAAGATAGAACGTTTCGGTTTTCAGTAATCGAAAACAGACACCTGAGGGTAGCGTTTTCACAAGCAAAAGCGACTTTTTAAAAGAATTTTGAAACTGGTTTTGAGCAAACCTTTTTTCATAGCTAGATAGTTTCTGTTTTGGAGATAGTCTCCTTTGGACCACCTATCTATGAAAAAAGATCGACCTATTTCAATGTCAGTTTTTAGAGATCCAAACTGGTTTTCTAAAGATCTGCTCAAAATTCTTTTAAAAAGTCGCTTTTGCGTGTGGAAAGCTAGTCTCAGGTGTCTGTTTTCGATTGCTGAAAACCGAAACGTTCTATATTACGCTGTTATTGAGTTATTAAAAAAATGGCAATCTGCACTGTATTTTGGTGCTGATAATACTTTCGACGACTCTAATTATCTCAGAAACTCTCTACTCTTAGCATCTTATAAAAGTACCTCCTGAACATATAGTGAAACTAATGTCTTGATTTGTTCTGTGCTTTTCTTCTCTCAAATAAATAAGGTTTATAAAAAATTCTCTGACTATTTTAGCAAATATTATCCTTAGATAAGACCTACAGTAACAGCAAGATGATTTAGAAAGGAATTCAGCTACGTTTATTCACTGTTTCAGCTGCATCTAAGTGCGTGTTCTTGATCAGATGAGCCGTGACTGTCAACAGGTGACTTCAGACGATGATCACTGACCGCCAGAAACACTCACAGATTAAAACGACATTGGGGAATCTTGAGAATTTTAAATTCAAAAGTGGACACAAAAAACTCTAAAAAGATGTTCATTTGTGTTGTTAGTGATTGAGTAGAATATTCAGCCAATCGGTTATAACTCTCTGTTCTTTATGGATCAAGGCATTCTGCAATGGACATGCCTCTCACACAGTCGCTAGCGGCTTATTGTGACTTTCTTGCATGATTGTGTGCATTCTTTTCTGTAGTTGCTTGTCAGTATGCAGATCAAGCTAATCAGTCCGTTCTTTTACTAGCATCTTTTGCTTCTTCATATCAGAAATGTTTCTAATTTTTAGATTAAATAGAAGAAACATCCAGATTTATAAAGAGTGTGGTTTTGACTTTAAACAACAGAGTGTATGAAAATATTATTAGATAGCTCCTGATTCTGTTATTACACCAGTCAAAATGTCTGCCTTCGGTATTATTTGTTGTTTACTTCAGAACCCAGTGGAATTCACTTTAAAAGTTTATCTAGTGGTAAGATTGAAACATTAGGAAAAGATGTTATCGAAAATGTAAGATGACTTTATATTAATGATTATGATTTAAAATTTACTACAAAAAATGAAATGATGTTTCATTATGATAGATTAAGTCATTATAAATCTAATTTAACTGAACTGGAAGAAGTTATAGTGAATTCTTTAGTATAGGATTAGAATATATAAAATAATTTTTAATAATTAATTTTGATAAAAATATTGTGGCAGAAAAATTATTAACAAATATTTGGAATTAAAGAAAAGCAAACTTATATGGTATGCAAACAACACTGTTCAAATATGGATTTTTATTCTTATTTTATTATAGCTGATAATTAGCCATTTGACGTCGATAACAAAAAAGGTTAACATAGCAAAGAAAAATTTATCGAATACAAGTAAAGGTAAAATTGAAATTTTATTACAACTTCATCACACTGCTGATGTCAAAAGTCTTCTTGATAGGAATACAATTTTTTGTTTCATAATTAGAAACAAATCAGAATCCAGTTGAAGTTGATAACATCTGTAATCGTATTGTCTAATAGACAGTTATGCAATAGATGAAGAGAGAACTTTATTGAGCAAACCTTTTCATGACTCTAAAGTTATACAGAAAATCTA
This sequence comes from Didymodactylos carnosus, assembly GCA_905250885.1. NCBI lineage: Eukaryota > Metazoa > Rotifera > Eurotatoria > Philodinida > Philodinidae > Didymodactylos > Didymodactylos carnosus. The sequence continues at coordinate 15,967 of CAJNOQ010000678.1, forward strand.
TTGTATTATTCACTTTGATAATGATGTACAGTCTGAACGTAGCATGATACTAGTAAGAAAAGTCGTCATGTATACTCCACTAATTCTTCAATCGTTTTTTCTAAGCACTCTATCCAAAATGTAATAAAGTGCTGCTGCAGCGAAAATCAATTTAAAATACCGTTGGTCAACTACATCACGGTAAGACGGACAAGAATATATTCAACATAGACAATTTTATAGTCTAAGATCTTTTCTTTAGTATTCGTCATGTATTACCTTTTTCAAAGTTATTTAGTCAAATCGCTCTGAAATCATATGTCATCCTATACAGTCTATGGAACATACGAGACCACTGAATCATTCTCAGACTAGTGATAGTAGAAATATATAAATATACGGGTTGTAACGACCTATGGAATCTACAGATTACACTATTTTAACTTGCAGATAATTCTAAAAAAACTTTCTTCATCAAGCCGTTGCGAATTGATTGGTCGGCTGTATAGGACCAGTGCCATTAATCTCGTCGATATACTGGTTGTATATAAATGTCTGATGGGTGAAATGTGAAATGTGGGGAGAGTAAGGCACTGGACAACGTTTCTCAAAAATTTCTAATATTAGTTGTCCCAGTGGTCTCACACGTCACATCCTTACAATCTATATACCTATACATTCATACTATGACTAGTCATATTGTCTACTATTCATCTAATCTCCGCTAACTAATAGAATCAATGACCATGGCCTATAATATTTTATTAACATTTTTTCGGCGTATGCTTCCCATATTTTGTTATTGTACGTGTATATCGCACTAAGAAACCTTATATTTAATGTTTTGTTCCATTTTAGCTTGATTTGACTCCGCTAGCGAAACATAATCAAACTCGTTATTCATATGTCAAATTGCATTTAATAAAGCAGAAGTAACTATTAAATTATTATTATCATCGAAGAAAGTCACTAATATTGTTTTTCATTGCAATGAATGGATATGATCGGTGTTTAAAAAGACAAATCTTTAAATCTGGTAGAGAAACTTGATATCTGTATGGTATTAAGCGTTTCTTTTTCTTTATTTTGTACGATGTAGACAAAGTTTGAGATTTATTTTGTTATTTTTCTATATATACTTGAAATTGTATGTTTTTTCTTCAAGAAATAAAGCTAATGATAGAAAACTTTTTGCGATTTTGTATGTTGTACATGATATTAAGATGTATTGCCTGAAACGAAATATACACACTGAAGTGAATAGTCGAAACCTGCAAAGAAAAAAAATGCTTTCATAGGACCAGTGATAATTGAGTTTAGTTTGTTAAAGTTTTTCCACTTTGGAGACAGGGGGATATTTTTCCAAAGAAATAATCATTTTTCAGACCCGGATTAAAGAAGCGAAAATTTAAAAATTTGTGAACATGAGCTAACTAGGTTGCAAGTCAAAGTTTAAAAAACAAACAGATCCTGACTGATTTCAGTTCCACTTGCTGTATTTCAAGTGGTTTTTCTATTGATTGTTCCTTCAGATTTATTAATTAAATGGAAGACAATAAGATTGATAGTTCTAAAACAGATGTCCAATCAATGTTTAACGATTTATTAAAATCTTATACAAATAATGTGGCTATACATGAATATTTTTATTTGAATTTGAGGAAAAACACAAATATTCTTCTACAATTAACATTAAAATTTACAACAAAATCTAAACGAAAGAAAGTCATTTGTCGTGATATGATTAATGCGTTTGATTGTTTAAATATCAATTATACTGAGCATAAATATAAATATATATCATCTGAAAGGGAAACGGGATCAACAATTACTAATGTTATGGAGCATTAACATAACCTTATATTGATTCTCATTTTTGTCTGTTTAATATTTTTGTAATAAAAACTTGTAATTAGATTTGAAAATTTTTTCTAATAGTCCGTCTGCCACCTTATTAGGAGGTTTATTGTACATATCAGAACTAGCGCTGTATTCATTTTCATTCTAAAATGGTATATCCAATAGTTTACTTGAAAATTCGTCGTACAAAATGCTAAAAACTGTTTTTCTGATCTTATATTGAACCTTTCGATAAAATTTACTAGCTATTTTTCATTTTCAAATGCTTTTGATTTTACATCATTTTCGTTTTAAACGTAAAACTTGATAGTTGTTAGATAACGTTGTAGTTCAGTCATAGTTGTTGGAACTTCGTTATGAGTCTATCAACAAGGCTACCGTTATTGAAATGAGATATTTCTTGGAAGAGTGCGCTAATAATCAAAGAAATTTTCAGTTTACTTTCATATCTTTTCTCATCAAACACAATCAGACATATTTATAATGTACAGAAGTGTTGAGTATCCTAACAGGGTTTTTGCTTTGAACAGATCGTATCACTTTTGTATGATTTACCTGAACATAGGAATCGAATGACTAAATTAAATCATGCACAGATGAAACTGATTAAGTTGCACTCTAAAATGAGGAGTTTGAGAGAAGTATCAATTTGAGCGTAATACTCATTTACCATAAAATTGTCTTGTTTTGATTTATCAATTATTATTATCTTTGTACAGACCTTCCTGATTTAAAAGTACAGGAAAATAAGAGGTAACAGAGAAAAGTGAAAAAGAGAGACACAAACATAATATAACAGAAAACAAATCAAATATAAATGAGACAGCAATAAACACAAAAGAAAATGTATCGTATAAAAAAAAAATTTCAAATATTAATTTTTTTATCACTTATTTGTTTCGCTTATCTGACATAATTTGTATCATCCATTTGTTCTAGACAAAAGTTATAAGAAGAAAAAGAAAGTGTTTTCATTCATCTTTAACCACTGGAATTGTAACTATCGTAGGTAATGCTAATACTTTCGGATCAAAATGCGTAAAATAGGGATGCTGCAATGATTGTTTGGCTGATACGCGTCGAACAGGATCATAAACTAACATTTTCTAAAGACAAAATGAAAAGATACATATCGACTTTTCTGTTCTTTGCGTAAAATCTTGATGCCATACCAATAAAAGATCTAAGGCGTCAGTGTTCATACGATCTTTCAATAATGTTACTAATTCATTATTCTTCCATCGTGGGAACGTACTTTTAAATTCGGGTAAGCTAACAACACCAGGCCATACTTCATCCGATGGCGTACCCAGTGTTCTAAAACAGGAATTCATCAGTTTTGTAAGTTACTATTGAATACCACATATTCTATTAAATTAGCGATCAGCATCATTCAACTGCTAACGTAGTCTTATTGTGGTTTGTTTCACAGTTTTTAATAAATGACTGTTCTTCGAATGAGAATTTTCTTCTTGCACAATTGCACAAACAAAAGGAATGTACCTGAATATTCGGAATAACTGATCGATTTCTGAATCACCATGAAATAATGGACGTTTTGTATACATTTCAGCAAAGATACAACCGATTGACCAAACATCAACTAAAAGACAAAGTAACAGATAAGAAAAAATGAGTGGTAATTTAAAAAGATCAACTAGTGATACTACCTGGACATGAATAACGTGCAGCACCTAATAAAACTTCAGGAGCACGATACCATAACGTGACCACCTAAACGAATGTAAAATTGTTTTAATTCTGCAAAAATTCATTGTGTGCATCATACAATAGCGTTTTGGAAAGATTAAATAATGGCAGCTAAATCGCTGATTTGGAAAAACAATTTAAATAGCCCTCAGTCAGATCTGTGAGTGCTACGGTCTAACTATCATTAGTTTCATGAAAATATCTATAAACAAATTATTATATGATCTCCCAACATCGTAAAAGCAACAAACTAGTGAATGCAGAATTCTCTGTGAAAGGGTTTTAAATACGACTGTTATGAAGCTTCTAAAAGCCAAAGGTATAGACTCATTAAAAAAAGACTATTCCTCAGAAAATGACCAATCTCCTTTGAGTTAAAAGTTTCATAAGCATAATCTTTCACTTACTTCATGTGTATAGATTCTTAATGGAACACTGAATGCACGAGCTAATCCAAAATCAGCCAATTTAATAATTCCTTTTCCGTCAACTAAAAGGTTTTGTGGTTTCAAATCTCGATGAATAATACGCCGACAATGACAAAACAACAATGCATCGATCATCTGATGCATATAACTCTGCAGCAAATAAACAAGACATGTACCGGTGTATACAACAACGTGCATGTTATCTATTAGTTACTTTAATTAAATTAGGATCCATTTCTTCAGTACCCAGACAGTCCATATATTTTTTCAAATCCATCGCTAAATATTCAAATATTAAATATAGACGTGCATCGGTTAATATAACATCGCGTAGTCTAAATTTAAAAAATAAAATAAGAATCTGTTAGATAATTATGATAAGTTCAATCGAAACTTACTGTACAATATTTTGATGTCTTAGTTCTTTTAATATTGATATTTCACGTATAGCTGTTGCAGGCACACCATCATCTTCACCTTCCAACCGAATTTTTTTCAATGCATAAATCTGATTTGTGGGAATATGACAGACTTTATAAACAATACCGTATGTTCCTACAGAAAAAGAAAAAAAGTGATCAGATAAGCATAGTTTAATAGAAAATGATGTTCTATGTAGGTTTGGAGAAAATTCACAGATAGATAACCATCATAACATGTTTACACTTTCCTTTGTGCTGAATGAAAACCTAACTACAATCAATGATGACTCGGAGTTTACTTTGTTCCTCACCTTCTCCAACTTTACTCAACCGTGTAAATTCATCAATATTAAATTGTGGAGGCATAAAGAACTGTGTTATTCCGAATCTTAATCTATAAAAACAAAAGAAAAATGATTAATAAAACATGTGGAAACGACTCGTCGGTCAAATCTACAGATTTACAATAGAGTAGAGATTAATGCGACAAATAAGTTCCCAAAGAGCTAATATAAGTTCTCAAAGAGTCCTGCTCGAGTATCTGAAACTTGCGGCGAGAATTGCATTCTAAACTTAAGAAAAATTGCTAGAACAGAAACAGAAAGCGGGCGATAAAATAGTTTATGCCTATTCGTACTCAATTAAGCAGTCAAAGAGAAACATTTGTTGTAACAAAGAAATTTTTGCCATTAACGACAATGTTTTTATTCTTAAAACTTTATTGTTGTTTTGTGATAATATCAGAAGTTAAACTCAAAACAAAAAATTAAATGAGAAAAAAATTCTTCTATTATAGGGCAATGCATATTCAATGAACAATCTGTTTTTTAACTGCATTCCAGTGTATATGCTTAATATGGACAACAAAGCGACAAGATGGCAGCTAGAGCTTTGATGCAAGATTGGTAGATTTTCCTACAGATCTTGTTCATTTACTGAGATAAAAAGTTTACGAAATTTGTATGATAACATTATAGCATTATATTAATAATTTTTACAAATAGCTATTAAAGCTAAGCATTATTACAAGCTGACAGATGTCGTCCTAAATAGCATCTAGTCATCGTCATGTAAGACATCCTGTTTTTACTGATTACTGCGGCAAAAATTGTTGTACGTTAGTTATTTGAACAGAAGAAAACTTTTGCTTGCATGTAATAAAAAACCGATCAGTTTGTGGGAGAAAGCTGAACATCTAAAATTCTACTAGGCAGTGAGAATGAAACGAAGAAATATGGTAAGATTCTTTATAAAGTGCTTTAAAATTATATCTCATCAACATTTTTTTCAATATCGTATACTGTTCCCCAGTTATGAGATTCAGAAAAACTGACTATAGTTTTATTAGGTACTGTCATGAAAAAATGATTCATAAAATAATGAGGTACAAAATACGGCTAAAGTTATAAATAAATAAACAAAATGCCACAAATGGCACAAAAATATCTTAAATTGCTTGAGACTGTTCTTGTCTCAAATCGTCTAATTCTTTATTTTGCATTCTAATAATAACAGCCACAGATGTACATGGTAAAATACCTAGTTCAGTAATGACTGCACTAATAAATGTTGGTGGCGTCACATCATAGGTCATATTCAATACGCCAAGATTCGGACAACGCTGTACTGCATCCCACAACTGTGGATGTGGTTTTATTAAATTATGTGGATTACCTACAAAACAAACACAAGAATTATTTACAAATTCTTAACAAGATAACCAAAACAAACATATTACCTAATTCGTTATAAACAAAACTATCTGTTTGTACACGTTCGCAAAATTTATATGTTTCACAACACACTAATACAGGAACATTATGAGTTTTGGCTATTAATGATATTTGTCCTGTTCCCACTTGGCTCATTACATACCCATTTCCTAACAGGCCATGAGCACCCAACAATACTTTGCTGACCTAATCAAATTTACATAACTTTATCGTTGAAACAAAACTATCTTATCTATCATTTACTTCAGATATAATAAATGGTACAGCACTAATTAACACATATGTACATTTCACATTCAGTGATAATAAACGACGTGCTGATTCTAATCCTAGAAATAACTTCAGATCCTATTGTATTGCTGAAACTAACAACAAAGAGTAGAGTTCTAGATTACTTACCACGTTCTTGAGGGCGAGCATCAACAATAATAACACGAAAGTCAATTTTTTTATCCACAGCTTCTTCTAATATCCTCATTATCAGGGACGAACTAATAATAATGACAAACAAAAGCGATTGTGAAAATCTATAGAATTGAAAGCATACTCAACTTACTATCCAAATATAAGAATAACATCTTTATCAGCGATTTTTGTAATGGCATATGTACGTGCTATAACTTCACCGGATAAATATATTTTTTCACGTACAAAACGAATTATGACATCAGTTAATACTTCTTTTGCTTCTTGATGAGAGATATTTCTATCTAGTTTTGTTATATGAGCTTTTATGTAACGGATAGCACTGCCCATACTAACTGCGTTTGGGCGGCATTTAGTCAGAAATCTAAACAGAAATAGAGAAGAATGTAAGAAAAATGATTGCTAAGTCAAATCACTTACTTAATACATGTCTTCAATCTTTCTTCTAAATCGCGTGGACAGGGTACACCACTTGGAGGTCCTTCGTAATCTTCTAACATCTAAATACAACGGAAAGCAGTTCATGATCAAAAACAACTTAAAACAAGAATAAAAATGGGAAATATTACCTGTTGTAATGCCACTAGAAATGATACACAACGAAGATTCGAGCCAGCTATTTGCCCAGTGGCGAACTGTAAACCCAATTTGATTATTGCAGGATGAATGCGTCTTGACTCACTAAAGCATATTTTGTGTTGATTAGATTTTCTACAAAATCGGTACTTCTTCTTCTACGTACGGTGTCAATGTTAATAAATCGACGTTTCCTTCAAATATTTTCAGATGTTCAAATAGAGTAATACGTTCTTCCATATTGACTGACTTTGTTTGTTGCGACTGTTGCTGCTGCTGATGTTGCAATTGCTGTGGATGTTGCTGGGGAGAAGGCTTGATTGAATCGGTTCTTATATACTTCGGTCGTCCAGATGCTGTCTCGTCAGATTCTGATACGGGTCGGTTCTTAACTACTAAAAAAGTACAGTTCACGTTTTCTTATTTAAAAGAGCGGTAGTGAAATTACCCGGTAAAACTGACGATTGTTGATCTGGCTTAGCTGGTTGTTTAGACTGTTTTGCAGCTCGTTGTGCGTCCTAAAACCGAGTATGGCTTATTGTAGAACTGAGAAAGCAAAGAATAGAGCTACAGATTTTCAAGATTAATACACAAAAGTGCAGTCTACTGTAGTAATTGAACTATAATCATCAAAGAACTTACTTGTATCGCTCTCCGTTCAGCGCGTACTTGTGCTTTTGATGGTTGTGCTAAAGTAACACTTTCTAAACGATCAGCTAAAAATGAGAAACATTTTTTCTAAAGGTGTTCTGTACGAAGTTTAATATTCTTTGAAGTTTCATACTTGATTCTGTGGCATCCAATGAGCCAGCTTCCGAAGTCTGACTTTCAGATTTTACAGCAACTACTCGTTGTAGTTTCTGTTGTTGTTCCTGATTCTGACCAAATGTTGCCTCATCAGCTTCTGATACGGATCGGGTGTTAATTACTAAAAAAGTTCAGTTTATGTTTCCTTATTTAAGAGTATCCTTCCCTCTTTTGGAGCTCTTGACAATATTTGTACTTAGTGGCGGCGTGAAGAAGTGAGCGTAGGGGGGCTGTATTTGCAGAAATCGGAGTAAGTCCAAAAATGTTTTTCTGGCAAGTTTGATGAAGGATCTGTATACAAAACTCGCCATTTTTTCATTTCAGACTTAATGTTTTATACTCAGTTACCATCACACTTTGTAGACATAAGAAGAAAAACTGCATTTTTTGTTGTTCTTTCATATGGTGTGTTCAACAACGAAAACAATACAAAACAAAGTACTAAATTCTACGACCAATTGTTTTTGGAATTTCTGATCAGTATCAATACTGATATGAAAACTGTTACAATGTTCTGATTAAAACTGGTTCAAGACGCAGAGGACATTTGTCTGACAAATTCAAATTACTAGACATATTCTGTCAATAGAATCTAAATTTTCGTACGGAGAATGCGTTTGTGAAGTGTCATAAACTGTAAAAGGTTGCTAAAATTGGAGTAAATTTCCCGCACTTTTGGCTTCATCGGAGCAAATCTGGAATCAAAAGCGACCGCCTCTTCATTGGTCTCACAGTATATCTAAAACTACTGTAGATTTCAAGACCATCCGGACCTCTATAGCTGTCAGCGTCCGAGAGATTTTTTAAAATCGTGGTTTTTAGACTGCTCGCGTCACGAGCACTCGAAAATTTCAGCTGAGTGGCATCAAATTTTAACCATAGATATCTTGGCTGAAAGCTCAACGATATTTTTTTTTGAAAAATATTTGTTTCATTCAAAAGTTATAACAAAGTAATTAAAAAAAACTTTCCGAAGACCTCGGCTTTTGATTTCCAAAATTCTACCATTCAGCATTGAAACACATTTTCAGACACGATAAGTACTTGTCTTTTGACAACATAGACATGTCTAGGGTTGTCTACTGTTGTATGACAACATTTGTGTGATGGAATTTACGAAATTTTTTGCAAGTTTTATCAATAATTGGTTTTGGATAGAGAAATCAAGCTTTTCCTTATTTTTTCGGATTTGTTATGGTTTACCCTTTATATTTCTGTTTCAGATGTAACAAAATAGTTTTTTTAGCTTTCTTGTAAAAATGTTTTTTCAAAAGACTTAAAAAAATATATCATGTCTGAAAATGGCGGTTTTTTGCATCAGATACGTTCACGCATGCTATCACTTGTGTCGCATATGTTTACACATGTCCATTGGATGTTCAATAAGCAATTACTATAATAGGTATTTATTTATAATAGGTACTAGAATAGGTATTTTCTTTGAAAAATGATAATATTGAAATTTTCTCAAATATAAATCTATATATATTGAGAAAATTTGAAATTTTTTAATAAAAGTTCAAAATACCCATGAGTAGGCGTGGGACTTTACCGTTCCTTTTCAAGGTAACGGTAGATCGGTATCTTTTATTTTCAAAAGTAAAGATTGAAGATATAACGTATATCTTTTCTTTCCTAAGAAAAAGGAAAGTGATATCCTTTCTTGCTTTGAGAAAGAAAATGATTTACCTTTCACAACTATAGAACAAACTAAAAGAAGACAAAATGTTTCTATTTCTCGCTTTCTTCAATATTTTGGTTGTTTGAAGTTGCTGAGTATCGCAAGACTGATCTAATTTAGATTCGGCAGTAGACCTCTTTTAGTTTTTCAAGCTTTAGCTATAGCATTGTACTACTAGTTTTCTCTCTGTTTTTTGTTAATAAAACTTTCAAAAATCAACTGGAGCATATATTACCAAACATACACACGACAACAGCATATCATGAGTCAATATCGCCCATTGATTATCATCATTTGTTCTCTTATTGTCTTTTGTTGTCTTAAAGCTTTTATCAACATCTATCTGATGCTTAAAAGCTTCAATAAAAACATTTACCACTTTTCTTTTTTCTCCCCGAAAGAAACAACAACCCTTTTGTGTTTTTTAGGAAAGAAAAGATATGACTTTTTGTTGTTGGAAAACAAAAGATATGCGTCATATCTTTACTCTTTATTGTTGTAAAGAAAAAGAAAAACTTTTCTTTTGTTAATAAAAAAGAGGCAGTAAAAAGGAAGTGCCAACCTACTCATCAGGGGCAATGTAAATACGAAATGAAGGGTCAGAAACCCCTCCGTGAAAAATCTTGATATCCGTTCGCTAAGGAAGGGTCAAATCTATAAGTTTCAGTAAAAAAAGTTTTCGACATTTTTGATCGAAAATGAGGAAGATGCAGCCTTAAAAGAGCAGTAGCGAAATTACCCGGTAAAACTGGCGTTAACTGATCTTTATTTGATGTTGTGGTCGCTGGTGGCGTAGTCAAATTATCTGATTCATTTCGATTCATCATGTTATTTGATGAATCGGATGGTACTTTCTTTCCAACTGACGATTGTTGATCTGGCTTAGCTGGTTGTTTAGACTGTTTTGCAGCTCGTTGTGCGTCCTAAAACCGAGTATGGCTTATTGTAGAACTGAGAAAGCAAAGAATAGAGCTACAGATTTTCAAGATTAATACACAAAAGTGCAGTCTACTGTAGTAATTGAACTATAATCATCAAAGAACTTACTTGTATCGCTCTCCGTTCAGCGCGTACTTGTGCTTTTGATGGTTGTGCTAAAGTAACACTTTCTAAACGATCAGCTAAAAATGAGAAACATTTTTTCTAAAGGTGTTCTGTACGAAGTTTAATATTCTTTGAAGTTTCATACTTGATTCTGTGGCATCCAATGAGCCAGCTTCCGAAGTCTGACTTTCAGATTTTACAGCAACTACTCGTTGTAGTTTCTGTTGTTGTTCCTGATTTTGTTTTTTTGATGCTTGTTGAACAGATGATGATAATGATGTGGACGGTATTGTTGGTTTCAATGACGAGTTTGATGTATTATTTAAAGAAATTAAATCAAGATTAATATTTGAGAATATTGAACTTATTGATGATAAAGGTATATTTTCGGTCGATAAAACTGAATTTTCAATGGCATTTGTCTATAGTAAAAAAAAAATTTTTCAATTCAATTTATATTTTTAGTTATACAGTGATGCAATATGTGAAGAAGATAATGTGCTGTACGCTAGGGCTCTAATGTTAATATTACTTATTTTCTATGGCTCTATTGAAACAGCAATAATGCAAAAATATCGTGAAAGTTTTAGTATTTTCTCCCAATGTTATTAAAAAAAGGTTTGGAACAATTACTTCTCAACTGATGTAGACAAATCTCTTGTTCCTGCGTGATTCAATCTAAATTTTATCCCCTTTTTTGTCACATATAGCCCGACTGACATCTGACTACAAAAATACAAGCTTAGTTATAATGCAAAAAAAGGAAGCGCGTTACGTGATTCTGCTTAGAATATTCATTAATAAATCGAAAATGAATTACTTAAAGCATAACGAAAAAGCATTTATACTAAGGCAGGCTTCGTAAACGTCCTACTTTTCTATGAAACCGTCCTACTATGTCCTCCTTTCTGGATTTTCTCCTACTTTTCCTACTTTTTTAATTTTCTGTGTTTTTAGTAAATTCACAGGCAAAAAGACATTTTTCTCCTACTTTTCACTAATGAACCTTTTTAGTTTTGCGTTTAAAAACTGCACATGACTCAATGTTAGCTAGTCATGTCAAAACTTGCTGTAAACGGTTAGGAGAAAAGAATTTATATCAAGTTTTGACATGAGTAGCTAGCATTGAGTCGTGTGCAGTTTTTAAACGCAAAACTAAAAAGGATTCACTTGTGAGAAAAGTACGAGAAAAATGTCTTTTCCTCCATACATAATTTTCCAACCATTTTCACAAAATTAAATATTTTTTTTCTCCACTAATATGAGCTGATGAAGATAAAAAATCATACCACCAGATGTAACTTTCAATGCTCTATTCAACCATATGTGAATTATTATCATTTGGCCAACGAATCAAAACCGAGGAGAAAACCAGGAGACGGGTCTCAAATACAGTGCTTGTCGTAAAGTGCGTGTAAAATCATCGGACAGAGCTCGCCGACGTCTCATTTTGTAGTAAAATGTTTGCTCTACATCTGTAATGACTCAAAAATAGTTCGTATGTCCAGATCTTTAAGATTTGTATCAAAATTTAGAAAAGTAAGACTAAAAAAACGATGAAACCTATGCCTCTCTCCACTGCCTCCAATATTTGATTTATAGTACATCATTCTAGTATTTTAAAATGTTCTATTACATATAAATCGATACAGAATTGCCTGCTCTACAAAATGAAGTAAGATTTATTTTGGGATCGCCATATGCATGGCTTATATTTAAAAAGTATTGAGAAAAATGCAAATTTACAAATATGGAATAACTTAGTTTTCTATTATTTAGTCCTTAATAGTTAAACATATTATTATGTCTAAATATATGATCTTATAGAGTAAACATTTCTCTTTCGAATGAGCCATGAACAAATCATAGGAGTTTGATAGTTTTTCAGAGAATCGAAAAATACGAAAATTAGTGAAAATTCACGTCCTACTCCTACTTTTTGATTTTTGCTATTACGAAGTCTGCTAAGGTAAACAACAAACAGATTAGATCGCCAAGTATAAGCCACGCAACAACAAAACGAAGAATAATCTATCGCTGTATCAAACATTTTGTGTTGCATCTGAAACAAACCTTTTCAGTTAAAATGTCGATCTCCTTGAATTCATTAATATTAGTAATATTGGCGTCCGTCGTTTCTATATTACAAGCAGAAGTAGTTGAGATTTGAGGTAAGTGTTCGTTCGTTGTAATAGATATTGGCATTGCTTCATTTATTGTATCAATAACATTGGATCTATCTTCTTCGTTCACTAATCGTTGAGGTACATCTGAAGTTAAATCTTTCGATGAAAAGGGCTAAATATAAAGAGGAAGTCTCTGTTATTAAGTCTTTCGGAATAGTACATTGAAATATTTTATTTATTACTTGTGCAGGTTCAATGTTCGTTGATTCTTCCTGGAGTGGTGAAGTGGAGACGATTGTCGTTTTATTATTATGATTTACAGACGACGACTTCTTTTTATTTCTATGTCGCTTTTTTCGTTTTGTTAATGCCATAGCGGCATCTGGAGAGGTATTACTAGCAGACATCTTTCGATGATCCTTTAAAGTTGAATTATTTTGACGCTTGACGATATACGTACACCGAACAATATTCTACATGCAAAATGGAACAAGCAAACAATTCCATATCATCTACGATCAAAAGAAACTCTACTTTTAGTTAGCATCAGCTTCTACATCAGTCTATTCCTATTCATGTAACATATCAACTCCTAACATATATTCAGACTTGTCGATACTCAAAATGAAAGTACCATGGTGATCAGATATTTAAGCTTAAAATGTTGATGTAAGTTTTTGTTAGTAAAGTTAGTCTATAAAACAGAAACACATACCACTATTGCTTTACGAAAAACATTCCATGCATTGTTCATTGCGTAGTGATTATGTGTTTTTAATAATATAGTATTCGTTTTTGTTCTTAGAATAATGATATAATTTTTCTTCAAGGTTGCATCATCATTCAAATAATAATTAGTTTGACTATTGCATCATACAATCAACGACAGAATGAAAGAGACTTTTTTTTCTTTCTTTCTCTTTTATACTATGTGTGCAAAAACCCATGAATCAACTATTAATATAAGGTGAAATGAACATGAAATACTTAGTTAGACCTTTTTGGAAGTGCAATAACAAAACTAATATGAACAACATATAGTATCAACATATTTGGTGATTTTAAGTTGACTCAGGCTCCGCTGAAATCTGAGTAATCAACGGTAGAGTAAAGCGATACATTATAACAACAGAAGCCCATCAAATATAAGCGTGCAATAAATTAAGAATTCATAAAAACTTGGCTACACATCGCTCAGACACTTTCATCAGAAATATATGTTCAAGGATAACTCTCTTCAACTCTGTGGATTTTAGTAACGTCTATGTAAGTTGCCTCGTGATTTAATCCTAGTGTGTCTACAAAAAAATATAAATAAATTATGAACCAAGTTTAATACGATGGAAACGCGAATAAATGTCTGTAACTTTCTAAACAATAGTAAAAATTAGCGTATATTTATTAGAAAAAAACACAGCAACACAAATATACGTAGTTCGTTTCATAGTATGTTTATACTGTCAAATAATATAACGAAAAAAAAAACAAATGTCACACATTTCAAAATCCACATGATAAAATTCTTAGTCATAAATAAATAATAACAATCACACAGCAAACAGGAATACTATTTCTAATGGTAAAATTCTTTATACTTTTTCGACGAATTCCTGAGATTTCTTCAAAGATCACCAACTATGGCAGAAAGGATTTATACCTCTGCACTAAAAACCCACATTCGCATGCATTATATTAGGCCAAATCACCTTTTATTTCTCACTTTAAATACTAGCTGCAACCGAAGCTTTATCAACGGCAAATTTCTCTCCGACATCAATCACACCACAGTCAACAATGACAACATCAGATTGTGGACGATCAAAGGAACCAGTTTTCGTTTTCTCAATTGCATGAACAACAGACATACCTAAATAAACAAAGGAAAACACCTGAGTTCGCATAGCGTAAGTTTTTACGTCAATGAGAGAAAATACAAACCCTCCAAAACTTTTCCAAATACAACATGTTTATCATTAAGCCAATCGGTTTTTACCGTTGTGATAAAAAATTGAGATCCATTTGTGTCTTTACCTGTAATTCATGATAAAGTATAAATAACATGCCAAAATAAATAATCCACAATCTGAGAATTACCCGAATTCGCCATCGACAACCATCCTGCACCATAATGTTTCAATTTGAAATTTTCGTCTGGAAACTTTTCATCATAAATACCTTGAAAGTACCAATAATGAACAATTATTTACCACAACAAAACAGAGATAAACGTTATATACTTTTTCCTCCAGTACCATCTCCTCGTGTAAAATCACCTCCTAAAAACAAACAAAAAATGTTCATTACAAGGGATGATGATGGACACTTGTGTCAACAGTGGATACTACTCTGGCCTAAAAGCGTATAACAGAAACAGATAAGTTTTACCTTGGATCATAAAATTATTAATAACCCGATGAAATTTTGAACCTTTGTAACCATAACCTACAAATTAAATCTAAACATTCTATAGAAATACAATGCCAGCGTTGTAGCCTTCAATTCACCCTTTGATCCAGCAGCTAGGTGTGCAAAATTTTCTGTTGTTTTTGGCACAACATCTCCAAACAGACCTAGAAAATCGGTGTTATAGTAGAATTTTAGGTATAAGTCCAAGAGGAAAATGTTACCAATGACAATTCGACCAGTTTTTTTTCCACCAATTTCAATATCAAAATAAACTTTTTTTGTTACATAAAGCTATAAGTGATAGAAAACATTAAAATGAATCACGCCAAAATGCAAGCAAAAAAAATTCAAACTACTTCATTTGTGTCACTTCCTGCTGCTGATACATTTGCAACAACGTAGACAAATAATACAATGGTTACAATTAATAAGGTTCGCATGATGATCTGAAATAAATAAATCGTTAAGTGGCCAAGGTTGTTTGTTATTAATGAGTATTAATTACATGCAATCTCGCAGAAATGAGAAACGATAAATCGATTATGTTCAAAATGAGATGGATATTTATTTTTGGTGTGAAAAATATACACAACCCGTTCGATATACATACTGTAATTACGTTTTTGTATTAGACATAAAATGTCTCGATATAACCAATGTCGAATGATCAACATTATGAGGAAATCGTTCCTTTATTCTACATTATATCACCGACAGAAAAATAAAGTTGATTTAGAGTCGCGGAAAAGTGCCTTGTCGAATTTCCCACACTTGATAATCCATAAGTTTTCTAGTTTTAGCTAGGGATATTGCCAAAAGTTTAGGAAACTTTTGAAACTAATATTATTTTCCTATAGAAGTTCTCTTTCGACATTTTGTTCGAAAATGTTTCCTAAACTTTTGGCAATATGTCTCGCTGAAAACAGAAAATCTATTTGATTATCGAGTGTGGTGAATACGAAAAAGCACTTTTCTGCGGCTCTGCAAGAATCTTATTTTTTTCTATGCATGAATGCGCTACAAATGGCATGAGAACGATTCACGGGCTATCTCATCGATCGACTGAGAAATATACGCGGAAGTTAAATCGATTTGTTTAATCAAACTGGCAAGTTGATCGAATCAAGTTTGAAACTAGGACCACAAACTGAGGCCTTATCCTGCTTATGTTAGTAGATACTCATATAATATAATCAGCCAGATTTTATTTTCTCTATTAATTAGTAGAGCAAGTCTTAGTCCTTGTAGAACTATTTCAGACTTAATAATAAACAACTTAGCACATGTGAAAAACGTTTGAATTATAGTGTTTTTTTAAAAAAGACTATTTGTGTATTAGTACACTGCATTAATGCACTATAATTTGAATAAAAATTTTCTATAGAGGAACGGAAACTATTTTTTATTAATACACAATTAGTCAATGGAACTGCGTTTTGAAAATGATTAGAGATATATGACTTTTGCGAAAAATTCGCATTTTGCATTCAGAATATGCATTTTTTTCCAAATTTAAGAATTTCATTCAATAAACTTGGGTCCCACAAAAAAATTCGAGTCTATACACATGATTACTCCGTCATCTTTCGTCCAGTCAGCTCATGGACATACAAGCAGACAGGGAAGCCAAGAAGTATTCTACTTTTATTTCAAAATTTGATGTTTACTATGCTTCACGCTAATAAAATTTACCATTTTGTTTTCCACTTCGTTTTTGTCTCTTTTTTCGCCAACTGAAGAGCCAAGAGGTAAGAAAAAAAAATTGATGTATTCTTAGAAACAGAAAGCGCACTTCGTTCGGTCAATCACAATGACGCTGATAAACAACAGCTTGAAAACTATCAAAGAAGTAGTATTCTGTTCTGGAGGCACTTGAGAAAATTTTTTTTTACGGTTGTTACTTGATCAGTATTTCTAATGAGAATCTTAAGCACAGTGATTTTCCACAGTTTACCACTGCATTTTCCGTGTTTTCCCTCCTAAAAACAGTGGAAATTGAATTTTCAAAGTGGAAAACCACTTTGTTCTCGCGGGGATCACCAATCATTAGAAACACTGTTTCCGAATTTGCTTTGAATATCAAAGTGGATTTTCCAAGTGTGTTCTGAAACACAAATAAAAGCGGGTAAAGTTTGAACAAAATTTACTAGGAAAACTTTTTTACTGTCCCACAACCGCAGTTTTTGCACCTCCATAAATGCAATCAAGTGCACTGGAATTCACTGCTATTATCATTCTCGATTGCATTTTCTTGTAGCTGAGAGTGTTGAGAGGAGGAATGGATGAACATGTGTCTAATCCACTTTGCTGTCAACTATCTAATAGAAAAGGCTTGCTAAAAGAATGTGTGTAATAAAAGCACTCTCAGTGTAAAATATACGGATCAAAGTAGAGATAGACGCATTTCAATAATCTTTTTTCGTTGTTCTTGTAGTGCAGCTAATTGCATTTATGGAAGTGCAAAAACTGTGGCTGTGCGATAGTAAAAAATTTTTCCGAAATAAATTTTATTCAAACTTTACCTACTTTGTGTTTCAGAACACATTTGGAAAATCCACTTTGATATTCAAAGCTAAGTTGAAACTTCCGACTCGGAAGCCCCTTTCTGGAAAAAATTCTCATTAAAAACACTGATTAAAATGAACAAAGTAGTAACCGTAAAAAAATTTTCTCAAGTATCTCTAGAACAGAATACTTCTTCTTTGGTAGTTTTCGAGCTGTTGTTTATCAGTGTCATTATCATTGACCGAACGAAGTGCGCTTTCTGTCCCCAAGAATAGTTCGCGTTCAAATTTTTACAAATTAAAATCTTATCTGATAAAACAAATAATTTGGCTAGTAAAAGATGGTTCAATTGGTGTCAATTTACTTTGACTTTCGTTCTGGCATATAAAAGTTGTGGTACAATTAAGAACGAAGTGTTTTTCGCAAAAAAAGTTATCAATTAAAAACTAACAATTAACAAATTTGCTGAAACCGAAACTTTTAAGCGAAATTATCTATCAGTATCATTTGCAAAAAAAAAAATCATAAAGCTCAAAAATTTCAAGAAAAAGGCTTGAAAAATAAACACATAATATGGTCGGATAAAGAAGTCAAAAGTTCCAATATCAATATCTATATAAATTATAATTAGTGAGGACGTAAAGTGATATTAATTAGGAATTTGACGATATCGATGTGCTTAATGATAAACGTTTCTGATCTCGATTTGATAATTTTCGAGTAGTAATTAAAATAATAATGACAGCTACAATGATAATAATAATAATTAAACCAATTATTATTGCACCAATAGATATAAAACGTTTTCGTTTACGTCTATAGTTCGCTTCAGGTGAAATTTTTGTACCAAATTCCTAATTAAAAATAAATAAAAACAGTTTTTAAAATCGATTATAAGTGAAAGCAGTATAAGTTTAAAGTTAATTTGGACTATTTTATCAACAACATATGTAGTCTGACAGGGGAGAAAATTATTTCATTTTTTTTAAATGGGAAAAAGAGATAAAAATTGATATTAATTGATATTAACAAAAAAATTTATTTCGATTATACAAACGTAATTTTAGTAGCAAATGTGTATTTATTTACATTTTTCTCTAAATCATTCGCTCTCGATAATAAATTATTTAATATTTCATCTTCAGTTTGACTATTATTAAGATTAGTATCAGACCAATGAAAAATATCTTCTTCAGTTACTGTTGGAATTTTTGACAATGTTGAATCTATCTAAAAATATTCATATATAAATTCCAAAATCAGTGACATTGTTTAACTATAATTCAGAAGGACGTACTTGTCTTTGATTTACTGTCGTCGATGATTGATTATTATTTTCTTTTAAAGTTGTTTTTTCCTCAATTGTATTTTCGTTGACATCATCAAATCTTTTCACTTTATTGTCTGATTTAGTAGTTTTTGAGCTTTTCCGTTTCCATTGATTATTCTGATCCTATTAAAAAGAAAAACAATAACAACAACAACAACAATAATAATTAGAGAATACTGAATATTTAATAATACAATCTGACATATTTTTACTTACAGTAAATTTAATAGATTTTTTTTTAAATAAATTCGATGTTTTTTGTACAGTATTACTATTCTCATTATTACTGTTATCCTCAAATGTATTTTCTTCGTCATCGTCTTCATCATCATCTTTTTGTTTTCTTGTAATTCGAAATATTCGATATGAACCATCACGACGTAATGATTTCTTTTTTGTTTTATCCTACAAATGAAAATATCATACACTTTTTTTTCATCAAAAATCAATGTCAAAACATTCGGAAGTAACTATTTTGAAGACATGAATCTAAAGAATGAACATCTTTCAACACTTATTCATTAGACAACAGTAAAAACTTAAGAATGATATATTATTGCATCATCATACTCATCATCATTGTAATGATACAGTCATTCTTCTCTTTCTTAATTTTATATGTTTGAGTGACAGAAGATATGATGTTGAGTTTATTAATAGTTTACTATTGTCCATGCTATGGTAAGAACTATATACTCCTTGTTGACTATGTACGATAGATAAACAGTTGAATATATTTGGCTTACTTCACTCATTCTTGGTGTTTTAATCTACGTTAATGTAATATCACACATTAGTTAACAATTTTAAATAGTCAAACTTTTCTTTTCCTTTGTAATTCATCACGATTCTGATTTTTTGTACATATTGAATCTTTTGAATAGAACAGACAAATGGTTAAAAAAAGCATTAGAGAGAAAGAGAGAGAGAGAAAGAAAGAGAGCAGAGAAGAAAATTCCGTATTTTAATATTTATTAAAACATGGCGTCTATAAGAATATGTGTGTGTGTGTGTGTACTTTTGTTTCTTCTCCTTTTTTCCAGTGACACACGTACCAAAAAAACAACAACAGCAGCAACCAAAACAAATTCGATCGAAAAAAGAAAAGAAAACATAATCTATCAGTGACTAAGGAAAAGATTTTCAATAAAACAAAACATAGTCTCTCTCTATCATACGAAAATTACTTAAAATGTTTTATAATTTGTTTTTTTTTCAAATAATATATTCATCTTTGTTCTTTAGCTGTTTTTTTTCTTTTTCTCTCTCAAGCTCTTTTTGCATAATATAATCTTGCTATTGACACAAAAAAAACGAAAAAAAGAATAGAAGAGAGAAATGAAAATGGATACCATTGAATACAAAATTAATTATTTCACATGTTCTAAAAGTATGAGAAGTGCTTAATATTTTTTTTTACCTATATCCGTGAAACTATCATGAAAACTCATTTATGTCTATTATGTGACAAGATGAAACATCATTATTTACTTCTTAAAATATATTGATCAATATAAAACGGCATGAAATATAATAATTACAATGGGTACAACTTGAAAGGCGACGTTAATTGCCATCATGTTGAACAGTTAGAATACTAATAATTATATTTCTAATTTCTAGACAAAAACTATTTGTGTTAAAAAATTTTTTCTTTTCTTGTCTTTAAACGATTTTGGCTTCGATCTTGTTCATAATAATACGTGCAAAGGGTAGAACTAAATGGAAGAAAATTAGTCTATTATTTGCTTGTTATATACCATCGAAATCATTTTATCACTAATTTAACAACTATGGACAAAAGTTTAGAAATATGCGAATGTATTTAACGCGTTTGACAAGACCCATTCGAAAAAGCTAAATATTCACTAAAAGATATTTGGAGTTTTGTCAGTTAGAATAAACCGTTATCACTCGTTTAACTACTCCAGTCAACAATTCCCAAAAAAAGTGCTGAGAAGTCGCATCATATAAGTTTATATTGCCACAGATCTCCAAAGATTACTGCCTTTGGTTATAAATTCAACCACTTGTCTCGTAATAATAGTAGAATCAAGTATTCGAATCTTATACACTTATCTTACAGCATGTTTTCTTTCGTACTTTGTCCAAATTGTATCTATATCACTTTCCGCTACGGGCACGAAGTTATCGGGTACGGGTTCCGTTTTTTTAATTTACCCGAAAACCGGGAGGTTTTAGTGGAAAACCACAAAATGTTAGTGAGAAAATACAAGATTTTAGCTAAAATACATGAAGTTTTAAAAAAACAATTACTTGAGAACATAATGATAGTTTGTCATTTCAAGCCGAAAAACAAAAGTTTTTAGCTAGAAAACGAAAAGGAGAAAACTTTTAGGCATAAGTCGGATACGTGTCGGGTACGGATACAAAGTTCTCGGGTCGAGTCGGGTACGTGTGGAAACAAAATTTTCGGATCGGATACGGGTACGCAAACGGTACCCGTGCACATGGAAAGTTTCCACCCTATTCTTATAATCCTGATCATAGATCAGTATCATTCAGTGATCGTTCTCTAAGATAATTTGAAAACTTTTTAATATACTGAACTTTCTGACGTAGTCTACCATGTACAGTAACAAAACGATAGACAAATGAAAAGTGTCGCAAACTCTACCACAAACCAAAATTTCTCTCTCTCTAAAATAAACGCCTATTGACTCCTCATAAAATCCCCCTGGAAAAGGGAGCCTATCTAGATCTGACAAAACTCCCTGAAAAAGTATGAAATAATATCAGAAATCAACCCTTTTCGTGTCTCACTAAGGATTTTTCATTTCTGGACACTTCCTGGAGCTTAGCTGATAAGAGTCTCTTACAGAATAAGGATTATGCTCAGAGCCGTGGCGAGAGAAAAAATCAGAGGGGGTATAAATTTTTGGGAGAAAGATTATAAGCAGGAGAAAGTAAGAAATCTAAAAAGCAGGAGGGGGTACACTTCCTTACATCCTCTTATTGCCCACCGCCCTGAATTTTGCGGTTGAGAAAAAATGTCCCATGCTGCACCTAGTAGGCATTTGTGGCTTAGACAAACGGACATGCGACTTTTTGATCAAAAATGGAATTTTTTAACATAAAAACCGCTGTCTATCATTGAGTAGGTATGCATCAGTTACAGTTTTTTACCAGTTAACCGTACTTGTAAAACTGTAAACTGCTGATAACTGTAACTATCATAAATGTAATTGAAAACTGTAACTGCTCATAACTGTTAGGCAGATATTCTAGAGTGACTTAGTCTTGTACGATTTGCATACATTTTAAGAACCTTCTCACTGTTAAAACGTGCGCAGATCGTACAAGACTAACTCACTCTAGAACATTTACCTAACAGTAAAGAGCAGTTATAGTTTTACAGTTAACTGTAACTAACTGATGCATGCCTCTGATTGAGGAATCAGTATTCAGCAAAATAAGGTTGTTTTAGAAAAAAATTTTATTTGGACAAAAGCTTCTAAGTGGGATCCTAGCCCAAATTTTTCCGATCGAAAAAAACAATTTTATATATCATTAGATGCAGCTTCACGCACTGGTTCCGAATATCACCTTTTTTGCTAAATATGTTCCTGGATGGAGAAAATATATTTTACTTGAAAATCTTCGTGTGGTCCAGAAACATTTACGCTATCAGTATAAGTGTAATATATTTATACAAGATTTCAGCTAGTTTCAATTTGAATGAAATGAGGCGTGCTCATTGTACTGAACAGAAAGTAAATTACCTGAAAACCTACCAACCAAACCACCCTTTTTATTTCTCTGGCTATGTCCAAGAACCAAAATTCGTTCGGTGTTGGACAGCCAAAAGATTCAGAATCCGTATCCCTTTTATTTATAACTTATGCTGGATTTAATAAGAAAAGATTTTGATGTCACCGTACCTGTATTTCTAGTCAAATTTTAGTTCAATGATTTTCCACAATCTTTAACAGTTAGAACGAAAACTTTCACGGCCATAAATAGCCTATATAGTCGAGTACGTTTTCCACGTTTTGATAGAATATATACATTTTCGATTTTTTTTTTCAAAAAAGTTGTTTGTCCTGAGTGGTCACTATGTGCTGAACTGCTTCTTAAAAACGATCATCTCAGGTTTGCTGACACTGTGATGACGATTTGAAATGAGTAATTATTAATGACTGTTACATATGGGCTTTCTTTGGAGATAGGCTTGGAATTTGCACGAAAGGTTATATATAAGGTGGTCGATGCCCAATTCACGTAGTTACCTTGTTAGTAAAGTATATCTTTTATTCGGTTTACAACGAAAATTAAGAAATATGCTTGGCACAGCGAAACTGTTAGACCGTAAAAAAAGATAAGGTACCCGTATAAATATCGTCGTGCATAATTGAGCAGATCACGATATTTATACATGGTTGGATAGAGCTCGTCGAAATGAGTAAGAAAAAATTGTTTTCAGATTTTTAGAGAAAATTTTTGAAGAGAAGTCGCTGTAAGTTCTGTTTGCTAGTGTAAGAATTGTCTTGTAAAAACTACCACTATAGCTAGATACTGAGTACTAGTAGTTGAAAAGCGTTTTACTACATGTTTACACAATCAAATGTATTTTTGTGTATTTTTGTATGCATGTAAAAAATTTTTTTATTACAATGAGCAGATCTAAACAAAACAATTTTTTATGCAAAACTGAACTGAAGTAGAATAACAAGAAAGAAATGGACTACTAGGATATTAAATAATGGATTAAATTTTTTTTGTGTATGTAGTACGTGTTTATAATAATTATGTTAGTCATTAATAATATTTTTGATAGTATGATGATACTTTTTATATTCTTCGTACAACATTAAATCTAACATTGTAGAACAAACGGAAATTTTTTGATCGAAGAATAAATAGGCGTTTTGCCATATGAATTTCTGTAGATGTATGCTCTAAAATCACAGCATTGGCTGTTATTTCTACAGTTGTTTCCACGGAATTATTTGTTTGATCGGAAGAAAAGGGTCGACTGCAGCTTAACTGCCAATTTTTTGACGGGTGACATTAAGCAATTTCTTACGGCGGTATTCAGACGGCATAAACAGCCTGCAGTGTTATATACACTATGACAAAATTAAGAAAAACTAAAAGTTAACTACATCTGTGCATATTTATATGTAAAACCCATATAACTGCTTATTATATATCATAACCGAACAATACATTTATTATGCTGAACACACATAGAAAATCCTTCATTATATCAGAATTCGCACACATACATTAGTAAAACTGTTTGCTTAATGATGAGTCACACCGCGTAACAATTAGTATGACTTTAGAATTCTTTTAATTATCCTATTCTTTTATATTATGAATCACACCATAAGCCGTCTATTAAATATACTGAAAATAATCACTGCTGCCAAAATAGCTTCTGAACCGTAGAATGAACAAATTTTCTTTTGCAGAAAGCGCACATCTACATAATATAACAAACATAAAGTCCAAAGATCGGATGAACCGTTAATAGAGAAGTGTGCATTATAAAGTTATGCATTTCTTTATTCTTGTGTGTTTTTAAAAGATCGGTTTTACTAAAAGTTTAACTTAGCCTCAAACTACGGCTTTATAGAGTACAAGCGATCATCTAGTACCTCATCCAAAACGAAGCTACATAAACCTTGCGGAAGAAATACAAGATTTTTATATTTTGATAACAACTCAACAAATAAGGAGCTTTTTTAACACTTTTTACACAAGGTGAATCTAATGCGGATACTGGCCACATTTGAATTGAATAAAACAAAACAGATGTAAACTCAGTCTGACGAACAAAATAGCATATAGCGACATTTTGCTACATATGCGAGAAGAGATATCTTCTTATTTGCTGGGTATATAATGAAACTTTGCCGGCAACTAGTCGTATTCGAGTCCGAAAACATCTTAATGTTTAGTCTTAACTGTTTTCACCTTGCAGAAATAATAAGATAATACTAATAAAAAAATTTTCTTTTTCGATTTTTGCCGATTTCTGTACAGTATACGCGGTATAATGCAAACATCCAATAGAAATATTTTAAATAAGATGATCATAGTGTTATTATATCTGTAAATTCGGGACTATCGAACAGAAAAACAGACGAGAGCTCTTTGTTTGCCATTGAAAATTGTTACTTGGGTGGCTGATAACAAGAAACCAGCCAGTTTTGTGATTGAGTGTCAGTCATTGAAGTTCTCTTAGCTATCCATCCAAGAAACAAATTGCAGTGGCAACCAAAAAACATTTCTCAATCTGATATAGTCATTAAACTTAGTGGAACCCTGATTTTGGGACCAGTATCCTTGATGGAAGATGAAACACATTGAGTCTCTGATTCTGTTTTTTTATTTCTCTATTTATAGTTTCTTTATGTTGTTGTTTAGCTTGAGTCATTGTTATTATAGGTCGGTGGTCTTTGATGGCTCTCACTTTTCGTGAATAAATTAGTCTTAGTCTTCGTACAGTGTTTCTGATAATATGCCACTCAAACGAAATTGTTCTTTATAGCATGTGCTTGTTCGTTAAGTGATTCATCACTACGCTCTCTAACTATATGCTTTACACTGTTAAGAAGCACGTGGCTCACATTGAAGACAATATTAGCTCACAGAATAAAACACAACACTTTTCCAAAATATGCACACTTTTTTTGACTAACCTGATTGCTAATTATAACGGATTGGAAAAACTAATAGCAGATGTTGAAGCTATTGTAGATTAAAATCAACTTCCAACTTTTATTCTCACCGTTGGTTAAAATTCGAGGTCTGTAAAGACTTGTTTTTTTCCCAACTTATTCTTCCGACCTAAGGTAATTATTAATCGAGACTTTTTCGACTGTAAATTATAGAAAGATCTTGGTTCTTGTAGGAAACTGAATTTGTTTTTTTGGTATACTTAAGGCAAAACATCTACTGACTACCTGTGTATTTATTTATTTTTAGAAAATAGTTTCATAATGCTGTACCTTGTACTATGTTGAATTATATGTCATAATTACTCCAGTATTCGTAGGTAGAAAAGATTTAACTTCTTATTCATTTTCTATTTGCTGTTTATTTGTTTTAGAAAGTTATAGTAAATGACATAAACAAGCCATTAAATTAAGATTCCACTACTAAAAGGTATACAATTGTAGCCAAATTTTTACTACTTTATTAAGAACTTAAATATTAATTGGTCAAAATCTGCGGATAGTCCCAATTTTATCGTCAACTGATGAGTAAGCACGCTGAACAAAATTGCATGAAATCTTGTTGTTTACTGCGAGTAAAACAGTATGACTTCGTAAGGCCATGCAAACATTAAATATAACGCTTTTTCCCTCTGTTGTTTACATTTTTACCAATTTATGTAATGATGTAATACGGTGAAAAAGCATACAGATATTTTTTTAGAATAATGACAAAAGTTATTAATTTATTGTGATGTATCTTTAGTAATCTGATGACGATATGTTGCTGCGTATTTTCTTACCTATCCGTAGTATTATCTATGTTGTTGTTTTTTCTGTTGTTATGATAGGAAACACTCTATTTTGATTATTTTTTAGTTTTTTGATTTCATTTAATACAAAAAGTCTAAATGTTGTCAATAGAAAGCCATCGTGGCTCGAAACGTTTGTTGTCGGTATGTTTTCTTTTATTAATATTTTTCTGCTTTTTTCATACAACATATCCTCTACATCATGATATTTATTCTTGTCTTTTCATTTTAGCCTGATATTTCACAAGATGAACGAAAAACAAAAATTTTAAAAGTGGAGGTAGGCTATAGTAGAGAAAATTTTACATTTTGTTTTTGTTTTTAATCAATTGACTATCCATAGTTTTGTACTATTATTATAAATTAAAGTAAGTTAAAAACATTGAAAACATTCTAAATTTATAGTCATTGAATAAGAACGAAAGGTTTTGTGTAATTGCATTACTGATAAAAAAAGGTGAAAAGAAAATTTATCATAGTTAATAATTATTCTACTAATATGCTCTGTACAATGTACTTATTTTCGTTGTCCACAATATAAATGTTTTAACTATTGGATTTTTATTAAGATTAATTTTAATCTTGACTGTTCTTGTAAGCAGATGTAATTAATAAAAATTATTTAAAGTCATAAAAACTATTTTGCACTATGGTCGGAAGTTAAAAACATAATAAATATGCGAGAAACGTAACTTTCTAGTACAATCACTTGTTTAGATATGTTTCTATAATAACTCAGGTTACAAGAGGCTCGCTTGAGTAAATTTTTTCTTGTGCTTTGCCTAGTATTTTGCCCACTTCCACAAAAATTTTCTACTCGATATGTCCTTTCGTTGCAAAGTTATGAGACTGGAAAGTTGAAAAAACTTAATTTTCTGATGACTCATCATCTGAAAACTGAATTTTTGATTATATAAAAAGAAAAGGAAAGCAGCGCATCCTGTAGAGAATTGAATTGTGAATCTAACCATATGATTAGTGTTCAACTTTGTTTACTTTTTTTTGTTGTTCTTTAGATATAATCATTTTACAAGCATCTTTTCCGTTTTTT